>JBAKBP010013801.1:0-61472 GCA_037953745.1 Lithodes maja
GGTTCGTTCGTGGCTACCCCTTCGGGGATTGCGGCGTCAGGCAATAGATATATAGATTTGTACATTTTGCTAAATAAAAATAATAATATTGTAACTTTCTTGTATGCCTCATTAACACCTACCCTGATGCTGCATCACATCGTAGATCCTTTAGAATGTTTACATCTCGTTCTCCAGTAGTCCTGTGATTGGTGAAGTCATAGTTTTTTTCTGGATGTTATCATGCTGTGGTAGGCCAAGGTTGCAAGGGCTTGTCTGTTGGCAGGGTATTCTCATCTCTGAGGGCAGCTGTGATCTGTTCATGTCGTACCTTCCGGCTGCCCACTCCCCAACAATGCCTGCCCTCAGTCCCATCTTGGCAATGATTTTCCCTACATTTTCTACTGAGAGGTGATAGCAACATTGGCCGTCGGTGTTGTTGCCCTCCCGATTCACAAACATCTTACATTTTGGCCTTACACATGTGGTAACTACTGGGCGATAATATTTCATGTACGCCTCAAGAGCAGCTGCCTCTGTATTGCCTAAGTAGAAGATGCAGGGGTCTTTGGCCCCCGTTTTGTGTCGTGCTACTCTACCATCTTCGATGCCTGTTGTTTTTCCCTCGTATGCACTGATTGTAAATTCAGTAAACTCCTGATTTCTTCGTAGGCATCGAACGGACAGTCTCACAATCAGTGCATCTCTCAGGTTGACCTATTCTTTCTTCATATGTTGGTTTGCTGGTGCACGGCCATTGTGGATTAATGATGCAGCATTGTGTATGGGAATTTCAATAGCATCATTAGTTTCCAGGCTACGCGTATCCTCCATTGGCAACATCTCGGCCTCATTTTGCTGTTTACGGTGTTCTCTCTGTCCCACCTCATCCATGCCAAAGTATTCTGTGGAAGAATATATGACAGAACACAATTAGTCCATGAGCCAAGACCCGAATTTTGGGATATCGGTACCACCCGGGGTGACTAATTCTCTTAGGTGTTTTTAGCTTGCTACATGTCTCTAGTTTATGTTTTGATATGATAGCCCTTGCACATTGGTAGCTTAATGGTCGTTATCACTTCTTGAATAGACATACCCTACCGAAAATTCCGAAATTTTTTAAAATGTCAAATTTGGGGACAGGAATGCCTAAATGTCAACAAAATGCATATAGTAATTGTCACATTTAATACAAGTCCTGTAAATACACACTAAGCATGCCATGGGCTTGTACATACTATTATGGCAAATTACTACTCCTAAATATCATCTACATCAGACTCGGAATCTGACTGTTGTGCCACCGGCTCTTCTTCAATAGCCTTGTTCTGACATGTCTGTAACCTGCACATGTCCGTGCATTTTAGACCATTGCTGAGGCAAGTACACTTAGGGAGTTCGCATGACCGCACACACTTGCAAGACAGTAGCTGCATAACAGCATCTGGTGCTGGTGAGCCTCGCATCCAGTTGACGGCAAGCTTACCGTCCTCATCTGTCATCCAACCGCAGTCTGTTGGGTTCGCAACAAATGGCTGGCTCTGAAGACTTCTCCTCCAGATCGCAGCCTGGTAGTTTGCACGCAGTGCATGCATGAAGAGGCAGTCCTCACAAGGAGGGAGTTGACTTGACTCTACCTCTCCACGTCTTGCACAGAACAGCTCATACCGAAGCTTGTTTACCTTAGTTGTGTGGGTAGATGGTAGGTACATGTGGCAGGTGATTTCCTGTAGCTTCTCAAAGAGTTCAGGAGACACTTCCCATGAGCGTCCAAGTTCGTGAAAAGCATCCTGGTATGTCTTGTCCATCTTCACCTGCTTGAGTGTCGTCATCTTCCCTCGGCCAGCGAATGCACTGACGGTATCACAGCCTGTAAAGGCATGCATACCAATCAATGAATCACACACGCTGCCTCCCAGTGTGCGGCTCAGTGTGGTGATATCCAGGAATCTTGTCCGGTTCTTCGTCCCGCACTTCTGGAACAGATGGGATGGGATCTTGTGGCACATGCCAAGACACAACACCATGACGTCTGTATCTTCTGCAGTGATGATGACAGACTTGTTCCCAGATTCTGCTGCATGAAGTGCATGGAGAAGAAGGCGTGTGTCTGCTTCTTCTTGAGTTGACTTAAGCTCAGGAGCCTCTTCCCACTGCTCTTTGGTGATCTTGAAGCAGCGCTGCTCACATGTGACATACAGCTCCTTGTCCTTGAGCTTCTCCCTGTGCTGTGGTGCCTTCCATTCTTCTACCAAGAACTTGATAAGACTTGCCTTGTTGGAGGAACTACCGAGTAACTTTCTCCACTGCTGGATGTTGTGCCCAGGTTGAATGTTCTTGAAATGAATTCCTGTGCCTGCACTTCTTTTGGCTCGTTCTGCATCCTTGATGGATGTCTCCTTGTAGATATCAAACACAACATCAATGCGCCTGCTCTTAGCACCTTCATGAACAGCGTGACTCAGTGCTGTACCTGCAAGCTGTGAAAAAGTTTTGTCGTTTCCCTTCAGTTTGTGGACCAGGCTCATCCCATCAATTATGGTAGCAGAGGGCTCGGGTATCACTTCTGCAGGAGAAACATTCCTCTCTAACTCCTTTGCTAGGGCAGCCTTGTTGGTCTTGCGGAGAGACCCATCACCGCTGGCAAGTGCCCAAGGCAAAGGCCCAAGGGGATGAGCCAAGACATCACTCATTTTGAGCTTTCTGTTCTCGGCAACAAGGATCATCTGGCCAAATAGGTTCCTGTCAGCCTTTAAGATAGCCTCCTTGGCATGGTCTTGTGAGCGTGGCTTCATTCTGATGTTAGTGAACGTTCTCAGTTTCGTCTTCGTCATCGTGTCATGAAACTGTATAGTTGGCGTATCGACCTCATGGTCTGACATTCGAGTAAGAAGCCAGATATGGTTCTTTGTCTTTGAATCCTGGACTTCCTTGGTAGTGTCGACATACGCAGTCTCAATCCTAGGTGGCCCTGCCCGCCGCCCAACATTGTATATTGGCAGCATTGATGATGTCTGAGTGATGCTTCTTATCTTGGACTTGGTAATCTCTGGCAGGACTTTCTCTGGCACAGAGCCTGCAACCTTGGACTGGACAGCAATGCCATTGACTCTATGAGAAGTACCTGCTCCACTTAGGGTCTCTTCAAGTCGGTCAATGTTATCCCAGGCCAGGGTTGTGAACACACCAGGGTAGATGTTGGCTGGCAGTGGAATGTCATCCTTTGAGCATTCCAGCTTCTGGATACAAAGGGCTGTATCGATCTCCTCAAACATTGAGTAAGACACACAGTGACCAAGACGATTCAGTGTTCGGATCAGTTCTGTGTTTCCTGTCAAAGACTTTACAGCATTGGTCAGCAGTACGTGCTTGGGTGGTTTTGTCTTGCCACTGGTAACAGCAAAGACCAAGTCACTGCCAAAGGAAGTGGCAAGACGTTGAGCTCTTTCAGAGGGAGTTTCACACTCACACTCTCCTGTCAGCAGGGTGTGCAGGAATTGAGTGACTGCTGCAGGAATGACATTCTGATCTGTATCGGGAGGCCATGGCTGACTCACATCTTGTTTATTGATCTCATTCCTCAGCTGCATTCCTGCTTTGGTTAAGACATCGTCAGAGTTAGCTGCTCTTGCTTCTTGCAGGTCTTTTGCCATTTTGTGTGCTTGCCGGGCAAGGTCGTCCATTGAGAGGCTGCGTGGATAGATTAGAAGCTTTCCTTTCTCATCTGGGACAAAGCGTAGTGATTCTCCAAACTCGGTTTCAATCTTTCGGCGAACATGTTTCTTTGTCGCTGGTTTCAGTTGGATAATACCACGGGACATCATGGATCTCTCAAGCCTAGATGTGAGGTTTGTCATAGGCAGTACCTCTGGGTTGGGGAATAATTTGGTCCTTATATACAAGCAGAGTTCCTCGAGGGCTTCTGTCTCAACCTCTTCGTAGCGTGCTTCCTCGCTTTCTTCCTGATTTTCACCTGCACCCGACCTGGCGGCCGCTGGGAAATCATCTTTTGTGAAGAGTTTGTAGCACGACTTGTGGTAGTGACCCTCTGCAGCAACAAGGTCTCTGCTAACTAAACCAAGGATTCTCTGGTTGAGTTTCCTTATTGCTGCTCTGCGAATCTTCTCATCTGCTCGTAGCTCAACACACTGTATGAGTGGCTCCCTTGTCTTTGTTGTTTTTATGTACTTGCTTGACTTCTCGCAGAAGATACATCCTTTGGCATACACCCTGCTAGTACTAGGGGCATCCCTTGATGCCCTCCTCCTGGGGTCGACGCTTGCTGATTCTATCTTGACACCCTTGGCAAGGATAGAATCCAGTGACTTCTTCATTGTAAAGAGACTACGACATTTATGGTGATAATGTATGTGTGGTATTCCTCCTTCTTCAAGGCCCTTGGCTGCTTCCAGGACTGGATCATGCTGCCTGATTTCTGCAGCCCTGAGCAATGTGTTCCAGGAGTCCAAATCCTGTGGTGACACCAGAGCATCGCTGTCATCATCAGAGCAGTGGATGATACAGTCGATCCGTGCTCTCTTCCTCGCAGATGGTTCCATCCTGCCGTCAAACAGTCGACACACACCTGCAAAAAATATCACCATTAAACCATGAACAAACAAACACATTACATGGAAACCACTCTACATATGTTTGCTCCTTCCAATAATAAATTATCCCCAAAATATAACCAAAAATCCCCAAATATGAAATAAACCCCTAAATATGGAGAAACTTGAAATACACATCGGAATAATTCTTGTAGAGAATCAAATAAGCTACAAGAGCTGTTAGAATATATTTTTCAATGTTCCCCATATTTAAGGATTTATTCTAGATTTAGAGGAAAATAACCAAAATATAGAGTATATTCCGAAATATGAGGAAATTTGAAAAATACCTAGGAACAACTCTGGTAGAGAAAAAAATTCTACATAGGTGTTCAAAGTTTCGCGATGATTGTGTGATGGATTTTAAAGAAAATGAGGAAAACGCCGAGCGTCACGCTAGAAATCTTTATTTTTGGGTAGCGCCCCTATTGCATCAAAAAAATTAGACTAAGCTACCAGTGCGAGAAGGCTATCATATCTTAATGTACTTACAGTCACTCTATAAACATTTTAGTACCATTCGTGTTTAGTCACCCCAGGTGGTACCGATATCTGGCCTGGCTCATGGACTAAATAAATAGTTGTACAACATGTGGAATCACTTTAACATACAATTATAAAAAAATACTAGAAGACATGTAACGCTCACAAATTGGAATAGAAACTAATAGATAGCGATACTATAACGTTATGTTGATTGAACTTTGAGAGGGTCGACTTTCTGGGGGCAAAAATCCTGTGAAAAAAATCATAAATCAAGTACTTCTCAATGAATATACCTAAAACTCACTATGAACAAACATATTCAACTTATGAACCAAATCAGCATATAAATAACCATCCAAAAACACATGAAAGTAATAAAAAAAAGGACAAACGAAAAAGGCCAAAATAAGTATTATTTGACGTTACATTGAGAGGGCCGAATTTTCAATGAGATTTTGTTGACAATGATGACTCTTATTTTGTAATATTCTTTACTTTGATACTTAGAAACCCAATAAAAATGTATACAAAATAAGTAGTTTCTTACCTTCAAGAGTAGCATACCATGCAGGTCTTGAGCTGGTGGTGACCACACACAGACTTCTTGCAGCTTCGTCAGGTGATCGGGTAGTACCCCTGGGAGTTGCGGCAGATGTGGCAGGTGCGGAAGGTGTGACAGGTGCGGAAGGTGTGACAGGTGTGGCAGGTGCATGCAGTCCACCGATACGTGCTGGTGTGGAGGGTGGCAGGTCATCCACACTCTCTTCATCGTCGGTACTGTCGTAATTGGAGGGAGGCCTTCTACGTTGCCATGGTAGTCCTTCCTTCTTAGGGTAGGTGAAGGGTTGTATGGCAGCCGTGACTGCCTGCCTTTCCTGTCGCTCCTCCCTGCCCCTAAAAGAGAAGTCACGTCGTAATGACGCCAAAGTACTCCTGGTGGTTCGTGGTGAAGACGAAGTACTAGCACGAGGAGGTGTGGGGGCATCCGTGTCTGGCGCCGGCACCGCAGGGTTGGCGTGGGTGGCGACGGAACGACAATGTGGGTGGATTCTGTATCTATAAGCTCGTCCTCGATGTCGTCATGTTCAGCTTCGTTGTCGCAATTGTTGTCAGAAAGCGAGAGAATGACTAAGAGGGTGTACGAGAGCTAGGTGGAAGGATGGAGTGAGGAAGTATATGAACGAAGGCGGTGCTGGTTGGGGGGAGGGGCATCGACTGACTGGGGATAGAGGTGCGTGGGGGCGGTTCGTTCGTGGCCTCCCCTTCGGGGATTGCGGCGTCAGGCAATAGATATATAGATTTGTACATTTTGCCAAATAAAAATAATAAAATTGTAACTTTCTTCTATGCCTCATCAACACCTACCCTGATGCTGCATCACAACGTAGATCCTTAAGAATGTTTACAATTCTTTCTCCAGTAGTCCTGCGATTGGTGAAGTCATATTTTTTTTCTGGATGTTATCATGCTGCGGCAGGCCAAGGTTGCAAGGGCTTGTCTGTTGGCAGGTGTACCCTCATCTCTGAGGGCAGCTGTGATCTGTTCATATCGTAGCTTCTGGCTGCCCACTCCCCAACAATGCCTGCCCTCAGTCCCATCTTGGAAATTATTTTCCCTACATTTTCTACTGAGAGGTGAGAGCAACATTGGCCATCGGTGTTGTTGTCCTCCCAATTCACAAACATCTTTCATTTTGGCCTTACACATGTGGCAACTACTGGGCGATAATATTTCATGTACGCCTCAAGAGCAGCTGCCTCTGTATTGCCTAAGTAGAAGATGCAGGGGTCTTTGGCCCCCGTTATGTGTCGTGTTACTCTTCCATCTTCGACGCCTGTTGTTCTTCCCTCGTATGCACTGATTGTAAATTCAGTAAACTACTGATTTCTTCGTAGGCATCGAATGGACAGTCTCACAATCAGTGCATCTCTCAGGTTGACCTATTCTTTCTTCATATGTAGGTTTGCTGGTGCACGGCCATTGTGGATTAATGATGCAGCATTGTTTATGGGAATTTCAATAGCACCATTAGTTTCCAGTCTACGCGCATCCTCCATTGGCAACATCTCGGCCTCATTTTGCTGTTTACGGTGTTCTCTCTGTCCCACCTCATCCATGCCAAAGTATTCTGTGGAAGAAAATATGACAGAACACAATAAATAGTTGTATAACATGTGGAATCACTTTTACATACAATTATAAAAAATAGTAGAAGACATGTAACGCTCACAAAATATTGGAATAGAAACTAATAGATAGCGATACTATAACGTTATGTTGATTGAACTTTGAGAGGGTCGACTTTCTGGGGGCAAAAATCATGGGAAAAAATTCATAAATCAAGTACTTCTAAATGAATATGCCTAAAACTCACTATGACCATACATATGCACCCTATGAACCAAATCAGCATATAAATAACCATCCAAAAACACATGAAAATAATAAAAAAAAGGGCAAACGAAAAATGCCAAAATAAATATTATTTGACGTTACATTGAGAGGGCCGACTTTTCAATGAGATTTTGTTGACAATTGTTACGACCGGGCACTCGGGTACACTAGGGCTCTTACACAGGACTCGAGTATGGCTCGCTGCCACAACGGAAACACACGATCCCAACCACAGAGTACTGCCAGCCGAACAAAAAACGCCACTACCCTCCAGAGTTCTATCTGCTATAACGGGGTATACAAGAACTCGGTACTAGCGTTTCACACAACAGACTAATAACAAGACGGGAGTTATCTAGTCTGGTCAACAATCAAACAAAGAAGAAAGTACTACAACACTAAAGAATAGTGTTGGCCGAAGCCGAAGTAATCCACCCTTGAACTAAGAACTTAAGAAGTCCTCCACCCTCTACTTCGGATCGGCACTATTACGTTACGTTAAACAATAGTCCTCGAGCATCAAGCAAGGAATCTTCTGATAAGTTAGATGCTTCTCGAATACTCGTAAGAAGTAAGTATCGGATTTTGAACAGCAATTTAATGAATAACTCACTGGTAATTAAAGGCTTTAAATTGACATAAGAAGAATTATAAGAATAAGCAATAGGATATGGCAAACATTAAGAAGAAGTACTCCGACAATGCACTAGCAATAGCCTACTAAGATTGTGCTCGTGGGCCACTAATCTCTGAAGTAGCTAAGCGTGCCACACATGAAATCAATAATGCTTAAACAATAATATACATAAGGAGAAGCTTCAATACTATACTGTATCTGCTGGTCGAGCAAAGTCTAGCTGGGATATCTAAGGTTAAGAGACAATGGCTGAGCAAGCGGCTCGTAGCCTAGCGAGGTCCTTAAGACTGTGCGGCCAAATTACGGTAATTGACGGGATGCTCTCTTGAGAGATCCAGATCACTAGTATCTGGTTCTCTCCTGGCGATCCTCTCAAAGTCAAGCAAATGAGATAGCACAGTGTTGGGTGGCACAGGCAAAAGCCCTCACTCGCAACACAGTGCTAAACTCCCACGGTACACAGTCAGAAAGACCACCTAGGCGTTCCACGTCTCCGTTGCAATTGTACTGGTTCAACCGCAACCTAGTACTCATAGGAAATCACAACTCAGAAACCCTATCCCAGTCTAGCATTGCCTAAACCAGCAGAAAACAGGAACATGAATAATCGCACACAGGGAAATGCATATACGAGTGCAACAAACATCAATCAATCCTATTCTAGTTAACCCTTCCAAAAATAGGCTATCTAACAGGCACTTATCTCGTGAGAACTCAAGCGATAATACTTTGGCTGACTAAATCTGCACCAAAGGGGTCATGGAGGTTAAACAGGGACGAGAAGAGAAGAAGATAGGCTGTTCAGAGAGTAGAGAAAGTTCACATCAGTCGGAAGAATATGGATAGTTGCAAGGGATATGAGAAGTCGCTTTGCCTGATGAGTTCTGAGTAAAGCATGGCGAGACCTCCCTTTTTATACTCGGCCCTCTAGCGGCATATCTCAAACTACTTAAGGACCGCCCACTGACAATCATGACGTCATATTCTCTCTCAATCTGGGATCGACAAAGAACTTCCCACGCGCTGAAAGGGAGGAAGGGAGGAGGGAGGAGGGAATTAGGCCTACCGGCCCGCGTGGCGCACTCACTGATCCCCGTTACGTAATATCTCTCTCTCTCTCCTCTCATCATTACATATAAGTCCCACACACAATACTTATATCTAATGATATAAAATAGAACTCGTTGACTTAGAAGAAAACAAAATACATAATGATAATACTTATAGTACAACGGTTCACATAAACTGAGTTAGGAAACTCTACACAGACTACAGCCAAAGTTCCTGCCCTGACGATCCTAGCGAGGGTGGGGCCTGACTGGGCGTTCTGTACAGCATGCTCATACTCGACATGCGTCACACCTCCCCCAAGATTTTACTTGCTCAACCCTGAGGTAAAATCTGATATACAGAACCCCATCAAACCCCTCACACCCAGCGACCGCATGGCACTAAAACAACGCTGAGTTTATCACTAAAACACATCTTATAAAAAAAAAAAATTCACATTTCATAACTCCTCCCAACAATAGTAAAAGACATAATATCATGCTCCCAGAGCGAGCTTACAGCAGCTCAGCCGTTTGATAGTTCGTGGACTACTCAAACACTATAGGCTATGACAAACTTATACAATTATCTATATCAAAAAGAAAGAGTTTTTATATGATTTTTTATATTTTAATATGTTTTTTTCCGGCTGCACTATAAGGGCAGCCTATTTTCTTCTATACCAAACGCTCAACAATCCTGCTTTACGACCCAATACGCTGGGCTACAACCGCGAGCCAACAAGCACCAAGCGCAAAATACTACTCAAACCAAAGCAGGAGGCTACCCGTGTGTCAATCTCTTCGGGATCATACACCTGTGATAGCCTACGACTGATCATCTACCCTCGATAAACAATCCGCAATCACATTGTCACATCCCGCAATATGCCGGATGTCCAGGTTATACTCCTGCAACATCAATGACCACCGGGTCAGTCTCATATTGCGATTGTGAAATTGATTTAGGAATCTCAAAGGGTGATGATCAGTGTAGATAACCACGACTGGGCCATAGGCTGGAACATACACCTCGAAGTGCCTGAGTGACAGCACAATCGCCAGTAATTCCTTTTCTATTGTAGAATAGTTCTTTTGTGCAGCATTGAACTTCTTAGAAAAGAAACTTACTGGGTGTTCCACACCTTCATTGTCTGTCTGTAGCAAGACGGCACCAGCCCCTACACCACTAGCATCTGTTGCCAGCTGAAAAGGCCTGTTAAAGTCTGGGGCCCTGAGTATCGGGTGAGTACACAGCAAATGCTTCACTAAATTAAAAGCCTTTTCACACTCAGGCGCCCACAAAAACTTTTTGTCTTTAGATAACAAATCTGTGAGAGGTGCCAACACCGTAGAGTAACCTTTTATAAAGCGTCTGTAGTAGCCTATCATACCCAAGAATCTCATGATCTGCTTCTTGGTGGTTGGGTGCGGAAATGTATTGATAGCCTGTACCTTGTTCTGAGGAGGGCACACCTGTCCCCTTCCCACTACAAACCCAAGGTACTGCACAGTGGCTTTTACGAAGTCACACTTTGCCAAATTTACTACCAGACTTGCTTCACTAAGTTTCCGGAACAAGGTCTCCAGGTGCTCACAATGGCTCTCAAAGTCGTCATCATAAATGATTACATCGTCCAAGTATACGGTGCAATTTGGAATGTCCTTGACAATTTCATTCATCAGGTTCTGAAACGTTGCTGGTGCATTCTTAAGTCCGTAGGGCATAACATTACACCGGTAAGTACTCCCGTCCACCACAAAACCACATACCTCTTTAGCGCGCTCGGACAAAGGTACTTGCCAGTAACCTTTTACTAAATCAACTTTAGACAAAAACCGAGCATTACCAATTTTATCAACACTATCATCAACCCGAGGAAGAGGATATGGGTTAGTTGGAGTCAAACCGTTTAGCCTACGGAAATCAATACAGAAGCGTACCTTGCCATCTGGTTTAGGCTGCAGTGTTACGGGGGAAGTCCATTTAACGGTACCTTTCTCTATCAACCCTCTACCGAGCATATACTCCAACTCATCCCTCAGAGCGGGTAGTTTTATGGGGGGCACACGGTATGGGATTGACTTAAAGGGTAGATGGTGCCCCACGTCAACATCATGCATAGCCTGAGTAGTGAGGCCTGGATGTTCAGCGAATACAGTGGGGTATAAACCGAGCAACTGACGGATAGCTTCAAATTGCGGCTCAGGCAAATGGGCTATAGCCTCGTCAGCCCTTAGGCTCGAGTTCCCCGCCCACTGATCCGCTGAAACATGGTGATCCCAGCTATCCTCCTCTGAAGCTTGACTGTCCCCCTCTCCTTCTCCACCACGGCCGCAACAAGCCAACACAGGGACAGTGAGAGGCTCAGAGGGGCGCCTCACATACTCTTTTATCAGGTTCACGTGACATAACTGATTCTTCTTCCTCCTGTCTGGAGTGGCAACAAGGTAATCTAGGTCCGAAATTTTCTCCACAATTTTATAGGGTCCAGTATACTTCGCCGACAAGGGGTTACCCACCAAAGGCAACAAAATCAACACCTCCTGTCCCACAATGAACTCCCGGAGCTTCACTTTGCGATCATACCTGTCCTTCATTAAAGCTTGTGACCCTGTTAAATTCCGACCTGCCATCTCCAGACTCTTAAGCATGCGCTCACGGCTTTCAAACACATACTTCAACAAGGAACAAGGCGGCACAGTTCCTTCCCAAATTTCCCGCAGCATATTAAGGGGGCCCCTGACTCGGTGTCCAAAAATCAGCTCGTTTGGACTAAATCCCAGGCTCTCACCAGGCACTTCCCGAGCAGCAAACAGTACATACGGCAATCCAAGATCCCAATCTCTTCCGTTATCAGCACAATAACACCTGAGCATGCTTTTAAGGGTGGCATGCCACCGCTCAAGCACCCCTTGGCTCTCAGGGTGATACGCTGACGATACCACCGCCCGTATTCCATGCTGTTGCATTGTTTGCTTAAAGAGATTGGAGGTGAAATTGGACCCCTGATCAGACTGAATCTCCTCCGGGTACCCGTACCTTGAAAAGTACCACAACAAGTTACTGACTACCGTCTTAGCCATGCCGTTTTTCATGGGGTATGCATCGGGGTATCTAGTGGCAACATCCATGATGGTTAACAAAAATTTATTACCAGCCTTTGTGGGAGGGAGGGGACCAACCATGTCAACAACAATCTTACTAAAAGGTGGCCCAATTACAGGAATAGGGTGCAACGGAGCTTTAGGAATAACTTGGTTTGGTTTCCCGACCCGTTGACAAATATCACATGAGTTTATCCAGGACTGCACATGAGACTTCATCCCCGGCCACCAAAACAACTTCCCCAAAGCCGCCACCGTTTTTCTTACCCCCAAATGTCCTGCCAGCGGTGTGTCATGCGCCAAACTCAGTAGGCTATCCCTGCACTCCCGCGGCACCATCAACTGGTCCACTACCCCGGACCCCATCTTCCAGCTACGGTTAGGGTCTTGAAAACGCCGATACAGGATGCCATCTAAATAAAAAAAATCTCCCGGCTGTGCATCACCGTCCTCGTCGAGCTCCACAGCTCCATTAGCACACGTTTGGAGCTCAGGGTCCTCCAGCTGCAACCGACGTATATCTGAGGGTGCCAAGCGATCTAACTGCTCCCGGAGCAATGCATGACCCTCCCCGATACTGAGCTGCTCCCTCTGTCTCTCTCGATGTTCATAACGTTGCTGTCGTGGAGACTCGTCATGCCCAGCCTCGTCACTCTCGATGACAGGCCCAGGGGCTACTCCAGAACTAAGTAATGGTGCTAATACTGAATCACCCAGGAGAGCCGCCGAGTCAAAACTCTTAAAACCAACTCCAGCTTTAGCCTCCTCCTGTTGATCGTTCCTCTGCTGGTCTGAAGACGGAGGACTAGGCTGTGACACTTTAGCTGCCCGAGCTCGGGTGACAGCACACGCCATGGGTTGTGCCTGGCACCGCTCGACCCACTCTCGCTCTTCCCTACTCACGTCGGCCGGCCTCTCGGCAACGACTAAGGGTAGAACCTCAGAAGCGGGCATTGCAAAGTCGTTGCCGAGAAGAAGGTCGACGCCCTCCACTGGCAGTTTCTCCACAATCCCAACATCCAATTCACGTGCCACACCATCCACCTCCAACTCCAACCGCACCAGCGGGTATGACCGAGTTGCATTAATACCCTGCACCACCACCACCCGAGCCGCATTTATAGGGTAGCCAGTCAAGTTTTTCATCAAAGTCTGGGAAGCACCTGTATCACGCAAGACCTCTACTCCATGCTTGCGCCCCGCCCACATCACGCAACCCCGTCCTCTATGGTCGCAAAAAACATCCTGAGCAGGGTTCGAGCCTCCCAGGTGCTTCTGCATTGGCTGTGCCTCAGCCTCTGACGAACTGCCCCGGGCAAACTCAGAAGGCTTCAGAGACACACCAATGTTGCAGGCCAAAGACACAGCTGCTGTAGGTGGTTTGCTAGGACAGACTCTTGCAAAGTGCCCCTTTTTATGACATTGATAACACTCTAACTCCCCTTTGGGCTTCCCTTGGTACTGGGAAGGGCCCGGCCCCTTCTTAAATGGGACGGTGCTAGTCTTGTGGTCAGTCTTGGTATCATAACTCTTGTACTTGTTTGCATAAGATATATTACTAACTCGGGGGGGTGGGGCGTCACGCCCCTTGTTACCTGCCTCACTACGCTGGGCAGACCCGCACCCACGAATTAATGATAGCCGGAGGTCAGCCATCTCAGCTGCCTCCTGTAGAGTTTTTGGATTCTTTTCTTTAATAGTTAAAGTCATTTCTGCACCTGTACACTTATAAAACTGCTCGAGCAGAAACAGCTCAGTCAACTGTTCGGCCGTCTCAGCTTTCTCAGAACGTGTCCAGTTTGTAAGTGCATCTTTTAAGTCCCGGGCATGTTCAAGAAAGGTCGCCTCCCTAGTCTTTGTAACACCCCGAAACTTCAATCGATATGTTTCTGGTTGCAACTCGTATGCCCGTAGGACAGCTCTCTTCAATTCTGGGTAGTCAATGCAAGACTCTAAAGGCAGTGCATCATAAGCCTTCAGACCCTTACCCGTAAGTCTTGAGGAGACCAGAGCTGCCCACTTCTCTTCAGGCCAATTATGCTCCCTACACTTCTTCTCAAAACGATTAAAAAATTCTGTGACTTCAGTTTCACTAAATGCCGGCACCAATTTGACTAAGTGAGACAAGGACTGTTCTCTTACTTGGCCCTCCCGGCCCATCCGAATCCCTGTCGACTCTGCACGAGTCTTATCTAAGTCTATCTGAGCACAATATTTCTCGGAGTCGTATCTAAGCTCAGCCTCGTGCCTCCTAGTCTCATCCTCGTGCCTCCTAGTCTCATTCTCCTGCTTCCTAGACTCAGCCTCAATCGCATACTTCCTAGACTCAGCCTCGATTGCATACCTCCTAGACTCAGCCTCCATCTCCTTCTCATGCCTCCTAGACTCAATTTTAGCAAGCTCGAGTTTAAATATCATATCAGGAGACAGGCCGGAAGAGGGAGCTGCCACTACTGAAGGAGGGGGGGCAAGAACTGGGGAACCATCATACGCACCGCCCGAGGGCACTCCAATCTTCCAATTCTCATCCCTCTGTGGGAGAGTGCTAACCTCCGGCAACTGAGTGGACGGCACTGTGGGAGTCGAGTGAGAGGGGATCTGGGGAGGAACCCCCCCAAACGCCCTCTCCTCCGAAACCCCATGTCGCCCACGCAACACCCAGGAAATCAGCTCCCCCTTGGACATCCCTCCTACATTGGATAGACCCAAAACCTTGGCTATCAGGTGCAAGCCATAAACATTCACCCCAGTCAGCCTCTCCTCCGTCACATGGTACTGCTTACTCACAAAAAGTCTAGCATCCTCCTCACTAGTTACTAACGGCACCTCCTCACTTAGCATCTCTCGCTCCTCGTCAGTACTAGGGCCCGACATACTGAAGTTCACCAAAAAATTCTCGAGACAAAAGTGTTAAACTCCCTTATGCAAGCACTAATTACTAAATTAACTGGAGTCTCTTAAATGCTCTCCTAATTGCCTTACAAAAAAAAATATTCTTCAATATGTACGCTAAAGTACCAACAAACAAATGTTGTACAACTCTGCAAAAAAAATTATACTGTTCACAAAATCCTAAGCAAGGTCGCCATTTGTTACGACCGGGCACTCGGGTACACTAGGGCTCTTACACAGGACTCGAGTATGGCTCGCTGCCACAACGGAAACACACGATCCCAACCCCAGAGTACTGCCAGCCGAACAAAAAACGCCACTACCCTCCAGAGTTCTATCTGCTATAACGGGGTATACAAGAACTCGGTACTAGCGTTTCACACAACAGACTAATAACAAGACGGGAGTTATCTAGTCTGGTCAACAATCAAACAAAGAAGAAAGTACTACAACACTAAAGAATAGTGTTGGCCGAAGCCGAAGTAATCCACCCTTGAACTAAGAACTTAAGAAGTCCTCCACCCTCTACTTCGGATCGGCACTATTACGTTACGTTAAACAATAGTCCTCGAGCATCAAGCAAGGAATCTTCTGATAAGTTAGATGCTTCTCGAATACTCGTAAGAAGTAAGTATCGGATTTTGAACAGCAATTTAATGAATAACTCACTGGTAATTAAAGGCTTTAAATTGACATAAGAAGAATTATAAGAATAAGAATAAGCAATAGGATATGGCAAACATTAAGAAGAAGTACTCCGACAATGCACTGGCAATAGCCTACTAAGATTGTGCTCGTGGGCCACTAATCTCTGAAGTAGCTAAGCGTGCCACACATGAAATCAATAGTGCTTAAACAATAATATACATAAGGAGAAGCTTCAATACTATACTGTATCTGCTGGTCGAGCAAAGTCTAGCTGGGATATCTAAGGTTAAGAGACAATGGCTGAGCAAGCGGCTCGTAGCCTAGCGAGGTCCTTAAGACTGTGCGGCCAAATTACGGTAATTGACGGGATGCTCTCTTGAGAGATCCAGATCACTAGTATCTGGTTCTCTCCTGGCGATCCTCTCAAAGTCAAGCAAATGAGATAGCACAGTGTTGGGTGGCACAGGCAAAAGCCCTCACTCGCAACACAGTGCTAAACTCCCACGGTACACAGTCAGAAAGACCACCTAGGCGTTCCACGTCTCCGTTGCAATTGTACTGGTTCAACCGCAACCTAGTACTCATAGGAAATCACAACTCAGAAACCCTATCCCAGTCTAGCATTGCCTAAACCAGCAGAAAACAGGAACATGAATAATCGCACACAGGGAAATGCATATACGAGTGCAACAAACATCAATCAATCCTATTCTAGTTAACCCTTCCAAAAATAGGCTATCTAACAGGCACTTATCTCGTGAGAACTCAAGCGATAATACTTTGGCTGACTAAATCTGCACCAAAGGGGTCATGGAGGTTAAACAGGGACGAGAAGAGAAGAAGATAGGCTGTTCAGAGAGTAGAGAAAGTTCACATCAGTCGGAAGAATATGGATAGTTGCAAGGGATATGAGAAGTCGCTTTGCCTGATGAGTTCTGAAGAAATGGTGGCAAGAACCTCTCGTTTTATACTCGGCCCTCTAGCGGCATATCTCAAACTACTTAAGGACCGCCCACTGGCAATCATGACGTCATATTCTCTCTCAATCTGGGATCGACAAAGAACTTCCCACGCGCTGAAAGGGAGGAAGGGAGGAGGGAGGAGGGAATTAGGCCTATCTGCCCGCGTGGCGCACTCACTGGTCCCCGTTACGTAATATCTCTCTCTCTCTCCTCTCATCATTACATATAAGTCCCACACACAATACTTATAACTAATGATATAAAATAGAACTCGTTGACTCAGATGAAAACAAAATACATATTTATAATACTTATAGTACAACGGCTCACATAAACTAAGTTAGGAAACTCTACACAGACTACAGCCAAAGTTCCTGCCCTGACGATCCTAGCGAGAGTGGGGCCTGACTGGGCGTTCTGTACAGCATGCTCATACTCGACATGCGTCACAATGTTTAGCTGTGCGGTGGGTGGTTCGATGTGTGGTGGTTGGCTGCCTGTGTGGTGGCTATGTGTTGGCTGGTTTCCTGTGTGGTGGCTGGTGGGCTGTGTGGTGGCCGGTTAGCTGTGTGGTGGTTGGCTGTGTGGTGGCTGGTTAGCTGTGTGGTGGTTGGTTAGCTGTGTGGTGGCTGGTTAGATGTGTGGTGGTTGGCTGCCTGTCTGGTGGCTATGTGGTGGCTGGTTGCCTGTGTGGTGGCTGGTGGGCTGTGTGGTGGCTGTTTAGCTGTGTGGTGGTTGGCTGTGTGGTGGCTGGTTAGCTGTGTGGTGGCTGGCTGGCTGTGTGGTGGCTGGTTAGCTGTGTGGTGGCTGGCTGGCTGTGTGGTGGCTGGTTGCCTGTGTGGTTGCTGGTGGGCTGTGTGGAGGCTGGTTCGCTGTGTGATGATTGGTTAGCTGTGTGGTGGCTGGTTGGCTGTGTGGAGGCTGGTTGTCTGTGTGGTGACTGGTTAGCTGTGTGGTGGCTGGTTAGCTGTGTGGTGGTTGGTTAGCTGTGTGGTGGCTGGTTAGCTGTGTGGTGGCTGGCTGGCTGTGTGGTGGATGGTTAGCTGTGTGGTGGCTAGTTAGCTGTGTGGTGGCTGGTTAGGTGTGTGGTGGCTGGCTGGCTGTGTGGTGGCTGGCTGGCTGTGTGGTGGCTGGCTGGCTGTGTGGTGGCTGGCTGGCTGTGTGGTGGTTGGTTAGCTGTGTGGTGGCTAGTTAGCTGTGTGGTGGCGGTGTGGTGGCTGGTTAGGTGTGTGGTGGCTGGCTGGCTGTGTGGTGGCTGGTTGGCTGTGTGGTGGCTGGTTAGCTGTGTGATGGCTGGTTGGCTGTGTGGTGGCTGGTTGGCTGTGGGGTGGCTGTGTGGAGGCTGGTTGGCTGTGTGGTGGCTGGTTGGCTGTGTGGTGGCTGGTTAGCTGTGTGGTGCCTGGCTGGCTGTGTGGTGGCCGGTTGCATGTGTGGTGGCTGGTAGGCTGTGTGGTGGCTGGTTGGCTGTCTGCTGGTTGGTTGGCTGTGTGATGGCCGGTTGCCTGTGTGGTGGCTGGTTAGCTGTGTGGTGGCTGTGTGGTGGCTGGTTAGTTGTGTGGTGGTTGGTTGGCTGTGTTGTGGCTGGATGGCTGTGTGGTGGCTGGTTAGCTGTGTGGTGGTTGGATGGTTGTGTGGTGGTTGGTTAGCTGTGTGGCGGCTGGTTAGCTGTGTGGTGGTTGGTTAGCTGTGTGGTGCTTGGATGTTTGCGTGGTGGCTGGTTGGCTGTGTGGTGTCTGGTTAGCTGTGTGGTGGTTGGTTAGCTGTGTGGTGGCTGGTTAGCGGTGTGGTGGCTGGTTAGCTGTGTGGTGGCTGGCTGGCTGTGTGGTGGCTGGCTGGCTGTGTGGTGGCTGGCTGGCTGTGTGGTGGTTGGTTAGCTGTGTGGTGGCTAGTTAGCTGTGTGGTGGCGGTGTGGTGGCTGGTTAGGTGTGTGGTGGCTGGCTGGCTGTGTGGTGGCTGGTTGGCTGTGTGGTGGCTGGTTAGCTGTGTGATGGCTGGTTGGCTGTGTGGTGGCTGGTTGGCTGTGGGGTGGCTGTGTGGAGGCTGGTTGGCTGTGTGGTGGCTGGTTGGCTGTGTGGTGGCTGGTTAGCTGTGTGGTGCCTGGCTGGCTGTGTGGTGGCCGGTTGCATGTGTGGTGGCTGGTAGGCTGTGTGGTGGCTGGTTGGCTGTCTGCTGGTTGGTTGGCTGTGTGATGGCCGGTTGCCTGTGTGGTGGCTGGTTAGCTGTGTGGTGGCTGTGTGGTGGCTGGTTAGTTGTGTGGTGGTTGGTTGGCTGTGTTGTGGCTGGATGGCTGTGTGGTGGCTGGTTAGCTGTGTGGTGGTTGGATGGTTGTGTGGTGGTTGGTTAGCTGTGTGGCGGCTGGTTAGCTGTGTGGTGGTTGGTTAGCTGTGTGGTGCTTGGATGTTTGGGTGGTGGCTGGTTGGCTGTGTGGTGTCTGGTTAGCTGTGTGGTGGTTGGTTAGCTGTGTGGTGGCTGGTTAGCGGTGTGGTGGCTGGTTAGCTGTGTGGTGGTTGGATGGTTGTGTGGTGGTTGGTTGGCTGTGTGGTGGCTGGTTGGCTGTGTGGTGGTTGGTTAGCTGAGTGACAGCTGGTTAGCTGTGTTGGCTGGTTAGCTGTGTGATGCTTTGATGGTTGTGTGGTGGTTGTTTGGCTGTGTGGTGGTTGTTTAGCTGTATGGTGGCTGGTTGGCTGTGTGGTGGCTGGTTAGCTGTGTGTTGGCTGGATGGCTGTGTGGTGGCTGGTTAGCTGTGTGGTGGCTGGTTAGCTGTGTGGTGGCTGGTTAGCTGTGTGGTGGTGGTTGGCTGTGTGGTGGATGTGTGGTGGCTGGTTAGCTGTGTGGTGGCTTGTTAGCTGTGTGGTGGCTGGTTGGCTGTGTGGTGGCTGGTTGGCTGTGTGGTGTCTGGTTGGCTGTGTGGTGGCTGGTTAGCTGTGTGGTGGCTGGTTGGCTGTGTGGTGGCTGGTTGGCTGTGGGGGGGCTGGTTGGCTGTGTGGAGGCTGGTTGGCTGTGTGGTGGCTGGTTGGCTGTGTGGTGGCTGATTAGCTGTGTGGTGCCTGGCTGGCTATGTGGTGGCCGGTTGCATGTGTGGTGGGTGGTTGCCTGTGTGGAGGCTGGTTAGCTGTATGGTGGCTGGTTGGCTGTGTGGTGGCTGGTTAGCTGTGTGGTGGTTGGTTGGCTGTGTGGTGGCTGGATGGCTGTGTGGTGGCTGGTTAGCTGTGTGGTGGTTGAATGGTTGTGTGGTGGTTGGTACGCTGTGTGGCGGCTGGTTAGCTGTTTGGTGGTTGGTTAGTTCTGTGGTGGTTGGATGGTTGTGTGGTGGCTGGTTGGCTGTGTGGTGGCTGGTTAGCTGTGTGGTGGTTGGTTAGCTGTGTGGCAGCTGGTTAGCTGTGTGGTGGCTGGTTAGGTGTGTGGTGATTGGATGGTTGTGTGGTGGTTGGTTGGCTGTGTGGTGGCTGGTTGGCTGTGTGGTGGTTGGTTGGCTGTGTGGTGGCTGGTTGGCTGTGTGGTGGTTGGTTAGCGCTTGTGTGGCGGCTGGTTAGCTGTGTGGTGGCTGGTTAGCTGTGTGGTGGTTGGATGATTGTGTGGTAGTTGTTTGGCTGTGTGGTGGTTGGTTAGCTGTGTGGTGGCTGGTTGGCTGTGTGGTGGCTGGTTAGCTGTGTGGTGGCTGGATGGCTGTGTGGTACAAACGATTACAAAGGAGTACCAAGGAAATCAAGCAACAACAGGTCTAGTGACCCTTCTAGGCTGCTTGTCCTCCAAAACACTGAGGATCAAGTGTCCAAACAGTGGTTTAGAGAGGGTAAGGGAACATTGGAAAGGGAACTACTGCCCTGGAACTAATGTCCGTGGCAGGATTAGGAAGTTAGTAGGGGACAGATAGGTTAGTAACTGAGGGGTGGATAAAATAAAGTTATTCATTTACAAACTCAGTCAGTCGCAGGATTGATGCGAGATATTTGTCTATGCGGAGTTTAAATGAATCAACGGTGCTGCAGTCTATAACGTCTCGGGGAAGCCCATTCCACAAGTTGACAATTAGATTGAAGAAGAAATTCTTAGATTCGTGTGAGTTAATAGATTTACCAATAATTTTGCAACCGTTTCCCCGCGTGTAATTAGATTGGTCGATAGTGAAGTACTTACTACAGTTCATATTATCGATGCCTTTGATGATTTTGAACACTTGAATTAAGTCACCTCTTAATATGCGCTGGGTTGAAGGAAATAGATTTAATTCTCTAAGACGCTCTTCGTATGGTTTGTTCTTTAGGCTAGGTATCATTTTGGTAACTCTACGTTGAACTCGTTCTAGCTTGTTTATATCTTTTTGGTAATAAGGGCACCAGGATTGAATGCAGTATTCCAGAAGAGGGCGGACTAAGGAATTGTAAAGGGTTAGGATAACTTCTTTGGATTTATGCTCAAATGACCTGCCTATAAAGCCAATTATTTTGCCTTCTTAACAACTTCTGAACATTGTTGACTCGGTTTTAGGTTACTCGATATTGTTACTCCCAGATCGGTTTCTCTGTTTACATTCTTAAGCTGAGTGCCATTCGTCGAATAGTTTGCTTTCTCATTTAGGTATCCGATATGTAGTACTTTACATTTATCCGCATTGAAACTCATTTGCCAAATTTGGGCCCAACATGACAATTTATCTAGATTGTGTTGCATATCGTCAACTTGTTCTTTTGAGAGTACGCTATTTGCAATTTTTGTATCGTCAGCAAATTTTGAGATTGTACAGGTGAGACCCTCATCTATGTCGTTGATGTAAATTAGAAAGAGCATTGGTCCTAGTACCGATCCCTGGGGTACCCCGCTACTTACATTGGTCCATTTAGATGCCTTACCGTTTATGACTACTCTGGTGGCTGGTTAGCTGGGTGGTGGCTGGTTAGCTGTGTGGTGGTTGGTTAGCTGTGTGGTGGCTGGTTAGCTGTGTGGTGGCTAGTTAGCTGTGTGGTGGTGGTTAGCTGTGTGGTGGCTGGTTAGCTGTGTGGTGGCTTGTTAGCTGTGTGGTGGCTGGTTGGCTGTGTGGTGGTTGGTTAGCTGTGTGGTGGCTGGTTAGCTTTGTGGTGGCTGGCTGTGTGGTGGCTGGTTAGCTGTGTGGTGGCTGGTTAGCTGTGTGGTGGTTGGTTGGCTGTGTGGTGGCTGGTTAGCTGTCAGGTGGTAGGCTGTGTGGTGGCTGGTTAGCTGTGTGGTGGTTGGATACCTATGTGGTGGCTGGTTAGCTGTGTGGTGGCGGGCCGGCTGTGTGGTGGCTGGTTAGCTTTGTGGTGGCTGGCTGGCTGTGTGGTGGGTGGTTAGCTGTGTGGTGGTTGGCTGGCTGTCTGGTGTCTATGTGGTGGCTGGTTGCCTGTGTGGTGGCTGGTGGGCTGTGTGGTGGCTGGTTAGCTGTGTGGAGGCTGGTTGGCTGTGTGGAGACTGGTTAGCTGTGTGGTGGCTGGTTGGCTGTGTTGTGGCTGGTTGGCTGGAAGGCTGTGTGGAGACTGGTTTGCTGTGTGGTGGCTGGTTAGCTGTGTGGTGGCTGGCTGGCTGTGTGGTGGCTGGTTAGCTGTGTGGTGGCTGGCTGGCTGTGTGGTGACTGGTTGGCTGTGGGGTGACTGGTTGGCTGTGTGGAGGCTGGTTGGCTGTGTGGTGGCTGGTTAGCTGTGTGGTGCCTGGCTGGCTGTGTGGTGGCCGGTTGCCTGTGTGGTGGCTGGTTGGCTGTGTGGTGGTTGGGTAGCTGTGTGGTGGCTGATTGCCTGTGTGGTGGCTGGGTAGCTGTGGTGGCTGGTTGGCTGTGTGGTGGCTGGTTAGCTGTGTGGTGGCTGGTTGCCTGTGTGGCGGCTGGTTAGCTGTGTGGTGGCTGTGTGGTGGCTGGCTGGCTGTGTGGTGGCTGGTTAGCTGTGTGGTGGCTGGATGCTGTATGGTGGCTGGCTAGCTGTGTGGTGGCTGGCTGGCTGTGTGGTTGCTGGTTAGCTTTGTGGTGGCTGGCTGGCTGTGTGGTGGCTGGTTAGCTGTGTAGTGGTTGGCTACCTGTCTGGTGGCCATGTGCTGGCTGGTTTCCTGTGTGGTGGCTGGTGGGCTGTGTGGTTGCTGGTTAACTGTGTGGTGGCTGGTTGGCAGTGTGGTTGTTGGCAGTGTGGTGGCTGGTTGGCTGTGTGGTGGTTGGTTAGCTGTGTGGTGGCTGGTTGCCTGTGTGGTGGCTGGTTAGCTGTGTGGTGGCTGGTTGGCTGTGTGGTGGCTGGTTTGCTGTGTGGTGGATGGTTGGCTGTGTGGTGGCTGGTTGGCTGTGTGGTGGTTGGTTAGCTGTGTGGTGGCTGGTTGGCTGTGTGGTGGCTGGCTGGCTGTGTGGTGGCTGGTTAGCTGTGTGGTGGCTGGATGGTTGTGTGGTGGCTGGTTAGCTGTGTGGTGGTTGGATGGCTGTGTGGTGGTTGGTTAGCTGTGTGGCTGGTGATTAGCTGTGTGGTGGCTGGTTGGCTGTGTGGTGGCTGGATGGCTGTGTGGTGGCTGATTAACTGTGTGGTGGCTGGTTAGCTGTGTGGTGGCTGGTTAGCTGTGTGGTGGCTGGTTAGCTGTGTGGTGGTTGGTTGGCTGTGTTGTGGCTGGTTAGTTGTGTGGTGGCTTGTTAGCTGTGTGGTGGCTTGTTATCTGTATGGTGGCTGGTTGGCTGTGTGGTGGTTGGTTAGCTGTGTGGTGGCTGGTTAGCTGTGTGGTGACTGGTTAGCTGTGTGGTGCCTGGTTAGCTGTGTGGTGGCTGGTTAGCTATGTGATGGTTGGTTAGCTGTGTTGTGGCTGGTTGGCTGTGTGGTGGCTGGTTAGCTGTGTGGTGGCTGGTTAGCAGTGTGGTGGCTGGCTGGCTGTGTGGTGGCTGGTTAGCTGTGTGGTGGCTGATTAGCTGTGTGGTTGCTAGATACATGTGTGGTGGCTGGTTAGCTGTGTGGTGGCTGGTTGGATGTGTGGTGGCTGGTTAGCTGTGTGGTGGCTGGTTATCTGTGTGGTGGCTGGCTTTGTGGTGGCTAGTTAGCTGTGTGGCAACTGGTTTGCTGTGTGGTGGCTGGCTGTGTGGTGGCTCGTTAGCTGTGTGGTGGCTGGTTAGCTGTGTGGTGGCTGGTTGGCTGTGTGGTGGATGGTTAGCTGTGCGGTGGCTGGTTATCTGTGTGGTGGTTGGCTGCCTGTCTTGTGGCTATGTGGTGGCTGGTTGCCTGTGTGGTGGCTGGTGGGCTGTGTGGTGGCTGGTTAGCTGTGTGGTGGCTGGTAGGCTGTATGGTTGTTGGCTGTGTGGTGGCTGGTTGGCTGTGTCGTGGTTGGTTAGCTGTGTGGTGTCTGGTTGCCTGTGTGGTGGATGGTTAGCTGTGTGGTGGCTGGTTGGCTTTGTGGTGGCTGGTTAGCTGTGTGGTGGTTTGTTGGCTGTGTGGTGGCTGGTTAGCTGTGTGGTGGCTGGTTGGCTGTGTAGTGGCTGGCTGGCTGTATGGTGGCTGGTTAGCTGTGTGGTGGCTGGATGGTTGTGTGGTGGCTGGTTAGCTGTGTGGTGGTTGGATGGCTGTGTGGTGGCGGGTTAGCTATGTGGTGGCTGATTAGCTGTGTGATGGCTGGTTAGCTGTGTGGTGGCTGGTTATAGCTGTGTGGTGGCTGGTTATAGCTGTGTGGTGGTTGGTTGGCTGTGTGGTGGCTGGTTAGCTGTGTGGTGGTTTGTTAGCTGCGTGGTGGCTTGCTAGCTGTGTGGTGGCTGCTTGGCTGTGTGGTGGTTGGTTAGCTGTGTTGTGGCTGGTTAGCTGTATGGTGGCTGGCTGTGTGGTGCCTGGTTAGCTGTGTGGTGGCTGGTTAGCTATGTGGTGGTTGGTTAGCTGTGTTGTGGCTGGTTGGCTGTGTGGTGGCTGGTTAGCTGTGTGGTGGCTGGTTAGCAGTGTGGTGGCTGGCTGGTTGTGTGGTGGCGGGTTAGCTGTGTGGTGACTAATTAGCTGTGTGGTGGCTGGCTACATGTGTGGTGGCTGGTTAGCTGTGCGGTGGCTGGTTAGCTATTTGGTGGCTGGCTAGCTGTGTGGTGGCTGGTTGGATGTGTGGTGGATGGTTAGTTGTGTGGTGGCTGGTTATCTGTGTGGTGGCTGGTTTTGTGGTGGCTGGTTAGCTGTGTGGTGGCTGGTTTTCTGTGTGGGTGGCTGGCTGTGTGGTGGCTGGTTAGCTGTGTGGTGGCTGGTTGGCTGTGTGGTGGTTGGCTATGTGGTGGCTGGTTGGCTGTGTGGTGGTTGGTTAGCTGTGTGGTGGCTGGTTGCCTGTGTGGTAGCTGGTTAGCTGTGTGGTGGCTGGTTAGCATGTTGGTGGTTGGTTGGCTGTGTGGTGGCTGGCTGGGTGTGTGGTGGCTGGTTGGCTGTGGGGTGGCTGGTTGGCTGTGTGGAGGCTGGTTGGCTTTGTGGTGGCTGGTTAGCTGTGTGGTGGCTGGTTAGCTGTGTGGTACCTGGCTGGCTGTGTGGTGGTTGGTTAGCTGTGTGGTGGCTGGTTGGCTGTGTGGTTGTTGGCTGTGTGGTGGCTGGATGGTTGTGTGGTGGCTGGTTAGCTGTGTGGTGGTTGGATGGCTGTGTGGTGATTGGTTAGCTGTGTGGTGGCTGGTTAGCTGTGTGGTGGATGGTTGGCTGTGTGGTGGCTGGCTGGCTGTGTGGTGGCTGGTTAGCTGTTTGGTGGCTGGCTGGCTGTGTGGTGGCTGGTTACCTGTGTGGTGGCTGATTAGCTGTGTGGTGACTGGTTAGCTGTGTGGTGGCTGGTTAGCTGTGTGGTGGCTGGTTAGTTGTGTGGTGGCTTGTTAGCTGTGTGGTGGCTTGTTATCTGTATGGTGGCAGGTTGGCTGTGTGGTGGTTGGTTAGCTGTGTGGTGGCTGGTTAGCTGTGTGGTGACTGGTTAGCTGTGTGGTGCCTGGTTAGCTGTGTGGTGGCTGGTTAGCTATGTGATGGTTGGTTAGCTGTGTTGTGGCTGGTTGGCTGTGTGGTGGCTGGTTAGCTGTGTGGTGGCTGGTTAGCTGTGTGGTGGCTGGCTGGCTGTGTGGTGGCTGGTTAGCTGTGTGGTGGCTGATTAGCTGTGTGGTGGCTAGATACATGTGTGGTGGCTGGTTAGCTGTGTGGTGGTTGGTTAGCTGTGTGGTGGCTGGTTGGCTGTGTAGTGGCTGGCTGGCTGTGTGGTGGCTGGTTAGCTGTGTGGTGGATGGTTGTGTGGTGGCTGGTTAGCTGTGTGGTGGTTGGATGGCTGTGTGGTGGCGGGTTAGCTATGTGGTGGCTGATTAGCTGTGTGATGGCTGGTTAGCTGTGTGGTGGCTGGTTAGCTGTGTGGTGGCTGGTTATAGCTGTGTGGTGGTTGGTTGGCTGTGTGGTGGCTGTGTGGTGGCTGGTTAGCTGTGTGGTGGTTTGTTAGCTGTGTGGTGGCTCGTTATCTGTGTGGTGGCTGGTTAGCTGTGTGGTGGCTGGTTGGCTGTGTGGTGGATGGTTAGCTGTGCGGTGGCTGGTTATCTGTGTGGTGGTTGGCTGCCTGTCTTGTGGCTATGTGGTGGCTGGTTGCCTGTGTGGTGGCTGGTGGGCTGTGTGGTGGCTGTTTAGCTGTGTGGTGGCTGGTAGGTTGTGTGGTTGTTGGCTGTGTGGTGGCTGGTTGGCTGTGTCGTGGTTGGTTAGCTGTGTGGTGTCTGGTTGCCTGTGTGGTGGATGGTTAGCTGTGTGGTGGCTGGTTGGCTTTGTGGTGGCTGGTTAGCTGTGTGGTGGTTTGTTGGCTGTGTGGTGGCTGGTTGGCTGTGTGGTGGCTGGTTAGCTGTGTGGTGGCTGGTTGGCTGTGTAGTGGCTGGCTGGCTGTGTGGTGGCTGGTTAGCTGTGTGGTGGCTGGATGGTTGTGTGGTGGCTGGTTAGCTGTGTGGTGGTTGGATGGCTGTGTGGTGGCTGGTTAGCTATGTGGTGGTTGGTTAGCTGTGTTGTGGCTGGTTGGCTGTGTGGTGGCTGGTTAGCTGTGTGGTGGCTGGTTAGCAGTGTGGTGGCTGGCTGGTTGTGTGGTGGCGGGTTAGCTGTGTGGTGACTAATTAGCTGTGTGGTGGCTGGCTACATGTGTGGTGGCTGGTTAGCTGTGCGGTGGCTGGTTAGCTATTTGGTGGCTGGTTAGCTGTGTGGTGGCTGGTTGGATGTGTGGTGGATGGTTAGTTGTGTGGTGGCTGGTTATCTGTGTGGTGGCTGGTTTTGTGGTGGCTGGTTAGCTGTGTGGTGGCTGGTTTTCTGTGTGGGTGGCTGGCTGTGTGGTGGCTGGTTAGCTGTGTGGTGGCTGGTTGGCTGTGTGGTGGTTGGCTATGTGGTGGCTGGTTGGCTGTGTGGTGGTTGGTTAGCTGTGTGGTGGCTGGTTGCCTGTGTGGTAGCTGGTTAGCTGTGTGGTGGCTGGTTAGCATGTTGGTGGTTGGTTGGCTGTGTGGTGGCTGGCTGGGTGTGTGGTGGCTGGTTGGCTGTGGGGTGGCTGGTTGGCTGTGTGGAGGCTGGTTGGCTTTGTGGTGGCTGGTTAGCTGTGTGGTGGCTGGTTAGCTGTGTGGTACCTGGCTGGCTGTGTGGTGGTTGGTTAGCTGTGTGGTGGCTGGTTGCCTGTGTGATGGCTGGTTAGCTGTGGTGGCTAGCTGGCTGTATGGTGGCTGGTTGCCTGTGTGGTGGCTGGTTAGCTGTGTGGTGGATGGTTGGCTGTGTGGTGGCTGGCTGGCTGTGTGGTGGCTGGTTAGCTGTTTGGTGGCTGGCTGGCTGTGTGGTGGCTGGTTACCTGTGTGGTGGCTGGCTGGCTGTGTGGTGGCTGGTTAGCTTTGTGGTGGCTGGTTAGCTGTGTGGTGGTTGGCTGCCTATCTGGTGGCTATGTGGTGGCTGGTTGCCTGTGTGGTGGCTGGTGGGCTGTGTGGTGGCTACTTAGCTGTGTGGTGGCTGGTTGGCTGTGTGGTTGTTGGCTGTGTGGTGGCTGGATGGTTGTGTGGTGGCTGGTTAGCTGTGTGGTGGTTGGATGGCTGTGTGGTGATTGGTTAGCTGTGTGGCGGGTGATTAGCTGTGTGGTGGCTGGTTGGCTGTGTGGTGGCTGGATGGCTGTGTGGTGGCTGGTTAGCTGTGTGGTGGCTGATTAGCTGTGTGGTGACTGGTTAGCTGTGTGGTGGCTGGTTAGCTGTGTGGTGGCTGGTTAGCTGTGTGGTGGTTGGTTGGCTGTGTGGTGGCTGGTTAGTTGTGTGGTGGCTTGTTAGCTGTGTGGTGGCTTGTTATCTGTATGGTGGCTGGTTGGCTGTGTGGTGGTTGGTTAGCTGTGTGGTGGCTGGTTAGCTGTGTGGTGACTGGTTAGCTGTGTGGTGCCTGGTTAGCTGTGTGGTGGCTGGTTAGCTATGTGATGGTTGGTTAGCTGTGTTGTGGCTGGTTGGCTGTGTGGTGGCTGGTTAGCTGTGTGGTGGCTGGTTAGCTGTGTGGTGGCTGGCTGGCTGTGTGGTGGCTGGTTAGCTGTGTGGTGGCTGATTAGCTGTGTGGTGGCTAGATACATGTGTGGTGGCTGGTTAGCTGTGTGGTGGCTGGTTAGCTGTGTGGTGGCTGGTTGGTTGTGTAGTGGCTGGCTGGCTGTGTGGTGGCTGGTTTGCTGTGTGGTGGCTGGATGGTTGTGTGGTGGCTGGTTAGCTGTGTGGTGGTTGGATGGCTGTGTGGTGGCGGGTTAGCTATGTGGTGGCTGATTAGCTGTGTGATGGCTGGTTAGCTGTGTGGTGGCTGGTTAGCTGTGTGGTGGCTGGTTATAGCTGTGTGGTGGTTGGTTGGCTGTGTGGTGGCTGGTTAGCTGTGTGGTGGTTTGTTAGCTGTGTGGTGGCTCGTTATCTGTGTGGTGGCTGGTTAGCTGTGTGGTGGCTGGTTGGCTGTGTGGTGGATGGTTAGCTGTGCGGTGGCTGGTTATCTGTGTGGTGGTTGGCTGCCTGTCTTGTGGCTATGTGGTGGCTGGTTGCCTGTGTGGTGGCTGGTGGGCTGTGTGGTGGCTGGTTAGCTGTGTGGTGGCTGGTAGGCTGTGTGGTTGTTGGATGTGTGGTGGCTGGTTGGCTGTGTCGTGGTTGGTTAGCTGTGTGGTGTCTGGTTGCCTGTGTGGTGGATGGTTAGCTGTGTGGTGGCTGGTTGGCTTTGTGGTGGCTGGTTAGCTGTGTGGTGGTTTGTTGGCTGTGTGGTGGCTGGTTGGCTGTGTGGTGGCTGGTTAGCTGTGTGGTGGCTGGTTGGCTGTGTAGTGGCTGGCTGGCTGTGTGGTGGCTGGTTAGCTGTGTGGTGGCTGGATGGTTGTGTGGTGGCTGGTTAGCTGTGTGGTGGTTGGATGGCTGTGTGGTGGCGGGTTAGCTATGTGGTGGCTGATTAGCTGTGTGATGGCTGGTTAGCTGTGTGGTGGCTGGTTAGCTGTGTGGTGGCTGGTTATAGCTGTGTGGTGGTTGGTTGGCTGTGTGGTGGCTGTGTGGTGGCTGGTTAGCTGTGTGGTGGTTTGTTAGCTGTGTGGTGGCTTGCTAGTTGTGTGGTGGCTGGTTGGCTGTGTGGTGGTTGGTTAGCTGTGTTGTGGCTGGTTAGCTGTGTGGTGGCTGGCTGTGTGGTGCCTGGTTAGCTGTGTGGTGGCTGGTTAGCTATGTGGTGGTTGGTTAGCTGTGTTGTGGCTGGTTGGCTGTGTGGTGGCTGGTTAGCTGTGTGGTGGCTGGTTAGCAGTGTGGTGGCTGGCTGATTGGGTGGTGGCTGGTTAGCTGTGTGGTGGCTGATTAGCTGTGTGGTGGCTGGCTACATGTGTGGTGGCTGGTTAGCTGTGCGGTGGCTGGTTAGCTATTTGGTGGCTGGTTAGCTGTGTGGTGGCTGGTTGGATGTGTGGTGGATGGTTAGCTGTGTGGTGGCTGGTTATCTGTGTGGTGGCTGGCTTTGTGGTGGCTGGTTAGCTGTGTGGTGGCTGGTTGGATGTGTGGTGGATGGTTAGCTGTGTGGTGGCTGGTTATCTGTGTGGTGGCTGGCTTTGTGGTGGCTGGTTAGCTGTGTGGTGGCTGGTTTTCTGTGTGGGTTGCTGGCTGTGTGGTGGCTGGTTAGCTGTGTGGTGGCTGGTTGGCTGTGTGGTGGTTGGCTATGTGGTGGCTGGTTGGCTGTGTGGTGGTTGGTTAGCTGTGTGGTGGCTGGTTGCCTGTGTGGTGGCTGGTTAGCTGTGTGGTGGCTGGTTGGCTGTGTGGTGGCTGGTTAGCATGTTGGTGGTTGGTTGGCTGTGTGGTGGCTGGCTGGGTGTGTGGTGGCTGGTTGGCTGTGGGGTGTCTGGTTGGCTGTGTGGAGGCTGGTTGGCTATGTGGTGGCTGGTTAGCTGTGTGGTGGCTGGTTAGCTGTGTGGTACCTGGCTGGCTGTGTGGTGGTTGGTTAGCTGTGTGGTGGCTGGTTGCCTGTCTGATGGCTGGTTAGCTGTGGTGGCTACTTGGCTGTGTGGTGGCTGGTTGCCTGTGTGGTGGCTGGTTAGCTGTGTGGTGGATGGTTGGCTGTGTGGTGGCTGGCTGGCTGTGTGGTTACTCAGTTACTTGTTCGTCAAGGGGAATCCACGCAATGCGAGCTAAGCTCATTATTATCGCGCCTCCTTAACTGGGAATGTATTGCGTGAAATGCATGTTAAGTGTTTTATGTACTGTTGGAATGGCTGTGGATGTGTGTGTAGTATGTATTTTAGCCAATTGGCGACATCGGAAACAAAGGCTTAGGGTGGATCTGTACCATTCTCACTATAGACGGTACCGTCTCGCCCGAAGGCTTAGGTAGCCATCAGCTTAGGTGAACCATATGATACCCATCTCGCCTTGTACCATTTTTGCCAACCCCAGATGGGACGTCACAACGTCGTCCATTTATTCCAGGTACCTATTTACAGCTAGGTGAACTGAGGCTAACACATGAAAGGAGACAAGCCCAATTTGTCTCCGCCCGGCCGGGGATTGAACCCCCGACCCCTCGTGTGTGAGACGAGAGCTCTACTTACTAGGCTACGGGCTGGTTGGCTGTGGGGTGGCTGGTTGGCTGTGGGGAGGCTGGTTGGCTATGTGGTGGCTGGTTAGCTGTGTGGTGGCTGGTTAGCTGTGTGGTACCTGGCTGGCTGTGTGGTGGTTGGTTAGCTGTGTGGTGGCTGGTTGCCTGTGTGATGGCTGGTTGGCTGTGTGGTGGCTGGTTAGCTGTGTGGTGGTTGGTTGGCTGTTTGGTGGCTGGTTGACTGTGTGGTGGCTGGTTAGCTGTGTGGTGGCTGGTTGGCTGTGTGGTGGCTGTCTGGCTGTGTGGTGGCTGGTTAGCTGTGTGGTAGCTGGATGGCTGTGTGGTGGCTGGTTAGCTGTGTGGTGGTTGGATGGCTGTGTGGTGGTTGGTTAGCTGTGTGGAGGGTGGTTAGCTGTGTGGTGGCTGGTTGGCTGTGTGGTGGCTGGATGGCTGTGTGGTGGCTGGTTAGCCGTGTGATGGCTGATTAGCTGTGTGGTGGGTGTTAGCTGTGTGGTGGCTGGTTAGCTGTGTGGTGGCTGGTTAGCTGTGTGGTGGTTGGTTCGCTGTGTGGTGGCTGGTTAGCTGTGTGGTGGCTTGTTAGCTGTGTTGTGGCTTGTTAGCTGTGTGGTGGCTGGTTGGCTGAGTGGTGGTTGGTTTGCTGTGTGGTGGCTTGTTATCTGTATGGTGGCTGGTTGGCTGTGTGGTGGTTGGTTAGCTGTGTGGTGGCTGGTTAGCTGTGTGGTGACTGGTTAGCTGTGTGGTGCCTGGTTAGCTGTGTGGTGGCTGGTTAGCTATGTGATGGTTGGTTAGCTGTGTTGTGGCTGGTTGGCTGTGTGGTGGCTGGTTAGCTGTGTGGTGGCTGGTTAGCAGTGTGGTGGCTGGCTGGCTGTGTGGTGGCTGGTTAGCTGTGTGGTGGCTGATTAGCTGTGTGGTTGCTAGATACATGTGTGGTGGCTGGTTAGCTGTGTGGTGGCTGGTTGGATGTGTGGTGGCTGGTTAGCTGTGTGGTGGCTGGTTATCTGTGTGGTGGCTGGCTTTGTGGTGGCTAGTTAGCTGTGTGGCAACTGGTTTGCTGTGTGGTGGCTGGCTGTGTGGTGGCTCGTTAGCTGTGTGGTGGCTGGTTAGCTGTGTGTTGGCTGGTTGGCTGTGTGGTGGATGGTTAGCTGTGCGGTGGCTGGTTATCTGTGTGGTGGTTGGCTGCCTGTCTTGTGGCTATGTGGTGGCTGGTTGCCTGTGTGACGCATGTCGAGTATGAGCATGCTGTACAGAACGCCCAGTCAGGCCCCACTCTCGCTAGGATCGTCAGGGCAGGAACTTTGGCTGTAGTCTGTGTAGAGTTTCCTAACTCAGTTTATGTGAACCGTTGTACTATAAGTATTATCATTATGTATTTTGTTTTCTTCTAAGTCAACGAGTTCTATTTTATATCATTAGATATAAGTATTGTGTGTGGGACTTGTATGTAATGATGAGAGGAGAGAGAGAGAGATATTACGTGGCGGGGGGTCAGTGAGTGCGCCACGCGGGCCGGTAGGCCTAATTCCTTCCTCCCTCCTCCCTTCCTCCCTTTCAGCGCGTGGGAAGTTCTTTGTCGATCCCAGATTGAGAGAGAATATGACGTCATGATTGCCAGTGGGCGGTCCTTAGTGTTGGCGATATGCTCGCTACAGGGCCGAGTATAAAAAGAGAGGTCCCGCCGCATTTTCCTCAGAACTCATCAGGCAAAGCGACCTCTCATATCCCTTGCAACTATCCATATTCTTCCGACTGATGTGAACTTTCTCTACTCTCTGAACAGCCTATCTTCTCCTCTTCTCGTCCCTGTTTAACCTCCATGACCCCTTTGGTGCAGATTTAGTCAGCCAAAGTATTATCGCTTGAGTTCTCACGAGATAAGTGCCTGTTAGATAGCCTATTTTTGGAAGGGTTAACTAGAATAGGATTGATTGATGTTTGTTGCACTCGTATATGCATTTCCCTGTGTACTATTATTCATGTTCCTGTTTTCTGCTGGTTTAGGTAATGCTAGACTGGGATAGGGTTCCTCGAGTTGTGATTTCCTATGAGTGCTAGGTTGGTTGAACCAGCACAATTGCAACGGAGACGTGGGAAGCCTAGGGGGTCTTTTTGATTGTGTACCGTGGGAGTTTAGCACTGTGTTGCGAGTGAGGGCTTTTGCCTGTGCCACCCAACACTGTGCTATCTCATTTGCTTGACTTTGAGAGGATCGCCAGGGGAGAACCAGATACTAGTGATCTGGATCTCTCAAGAGAGCATCCCGTCAATTACCGTAACTTGGCCGCACAGTCTTAAGGACCTCGCTAGGCTACGAGCCGCTTGCTCAGCCATTGTCTCTTAACCTTAGATATCCCCAGCTAGACTTTGCTCGACCAGCAGATACAGTATAGTATTGAAGCTTCTCCTTATGTATATTATTGTTTAAGCACTATTGATTTCATGCGTGGCACGCTTAGCTACTTCAGAGATAGTGGCCCACGAGCACAATCTTAGTAGGCTATTGCCAGTGCATTGTCGGAGTACTTCTTCTTAATGTTTGCCATATCCTATTGCTTATTCTTATAATTCTTCTTATGTCGATTTAAAGCCTTTAATTACCAGTGAGTTATTCATTAAATTGCTGTTCAAAAATCCGATACTTACTTCTTATGAGTATTCGAGAAGCATCTAACTTATCAGAAGATTCCTTGCTTGATGCTCGAGGACTATTGTTTAACGTAACGTAATAGTGCCGATCCGAAGTAGAGGGTGGAGGACTTCTTAAGTTCTTAGTTCAAGGGTGGATTACTTCGGCTTCGGCCAACACTATTCTTTAGTGTTGTAGTACTTTCTTCTTTGTTTGATTGTTGACCAGACTAGATAACTCCCGTCTTGTTATTAGTCTGTTGTGTGAAACGCTAGTACCGAGTTCTTGTATACCCCGTTATAGCAGATAGAACTCTGGAGGGTAGTGGCGTTTTTTGTTCGGCTGGCAGTACTCTGGGTTGGGATCGTGTGTTTCCGTTGTGGCAGCGAGCCATACTCGAGTCCTGTGTAAGAGCCCTAGTGTACCCGAGTGCCCCGGTCGTAACAAATGGCGACCTTGCTTAGGATTTTGTGAACAGTATAATTTTTTGCAGAGTTGTACAACATTTGTTTGTTCGTACTTTAGCGTACATATTGAAGAATATTTTTTTTTGTAAGGCAATTAGGAGAGCATTTAAGAGACTCCAGTTAATTTAGTAATTAGTGCTTGCATAAGGGAGTTTAACACTTTTGTCTCGAGAATTTTTTGGTGAACTTCAGTATGTCGGCCCTAGTACTGACGAGGAGCGAGAGATGCTAAGTGAGGAGGTGCCGTTAGTAACTAGTGAGGAGGATGCTAGACTTTTTGTGAGTAAGCAGTACCACGTGACGGAGGAGAGGCTGACTGGGGTGAATGTTTATGGCTTGCACCTGATAGCCAAGGTTTTGGGTCTATCCAATGTAGGAGGGATGTCCAAGGGGGAGCTGATTTCCTGGGTGTTGCGTGGGCGACATGGGGTTTCGGAGGAGAGGGCGTTTGGGGGGGTTCCTCCCCAGATCCCCTCTCACTCGACTCCCACAGTGCCGTCCACTCAGTTGCCGGAGGTTAGCACTCTCCCACAGAGGGATGAGCATTGGAAGATTGGAGTGCCCTCGGGCGGTGCGTATGGTGGTTCCCCAGTTCTTGCCCCCCCTCCTTCAGTAGTGGCAGCTCCCTCTTCCGGCCTGTCTCCTGAGATGATATTTAAACTCGAGCTTGCTAAAATGGAGAATGAGGCTAGGAAGCAGGAGATGGAGAATGAGTCTAGGAGGCATGAGAAGGAGATTGAGGCTGAGACCAGGAGGCGGGAGGATGAGACTAGGAAGCAGGAGAATGAGACTAGGAGGCATGAGATTGAGGTCAGGAGGCACGAGGCTGAGCTTAGATACGACTCCGAGAAATATTGTGCTCAGATAGACTTAGATAAGACTCGTGCAGAGTCGACAGGGATTCGGATGGGCCGGGAGGGCCAAGTAAGAGAACAGTCCTTGTCTCACTTAGTCAAATTGGTGCCGGCATTTAGTGAAACTGAAGTCACAGAATTTTTTAATCGTTTTGAGAAGAAGTGTAGGGAGCATAATTGGCCTGAAGAGAAGTGGGCAGCTCTGGTCTCCTCAAGACTTACGGGTAAGGGTCTGAAGGCTTATGATGCACTGCCTTTAGAGTCTTGCATTGACTACCCAGAATTGAAGAGAGCTGTCCTACGGGCATACGAGTTGCAACCAGAAACATATCGATTGAAGTTTCGGGGTGTTACAAAGACTAGGGAGGCGACCTTTCTTGAACATGCCCGGGACTTAAAAGATGCACTTGCTAACTGGACACGTTCTGAGAAAGCTGAGACGGCCGAACAGTTGACTGAGCTGTTTCTGCTCGAGCAGTTTTATAAGTGTACTGGTGCAGATATGACTTTAACTATTAAAGAAAAGAACCCTAAAACTCTACAGGAGGCAGCTGAGATGGCTGACCTCCGGCTATCACTGATTCGTGGGTGCGGGTCTGCCCAGCGTAGTGAGGCAGGTAACAAGGGGCGTGACACCCCACCCCCCCGAGTTAGTGATATACATTATGCAAACAAGTACAAGAGCTATGATACCAAGACTGACCACAAGACTAGCACCGTCCCATTTAAGAAGGGGCCGGGCCCTTCCCAGTACCAAGGGAAGCCCAAAGGGGAGTTAGAGTGTTATCAATGTCATAAAAAGGGGCACTTTGCAAGAGTCTGTCCTAGCAAACCACCTACAGCAGCTGTGTCTTTGGCCTGCAACATTGGTGTGTCTCTGAAGCCTTCTGAGTTTGCCCGGGGCAGTTCGTCAGAGGCTGAGGCACAGCCAATGCAGAATCACCTGGGAGGCTCGAACCCTGCTCAGGATGTTTTTTGCGACCATAGAGGACGGGGTTGCGTGATGTGGGCGGGGCGCAAGCATGGAGTAGAGGTCTTGCGTGATACAGGTGCTTCCCAGACTTTGATGAAAAACTTGACTGGCTACCCTATAAATGCGGCTCGGGTGGTGGTGGTGCAGGGTATTAATGCAACTCGGTCATACCCGCTGGTGCGGTTGGAGTTGGAGGTGGATGGTGTGGCACGTGAATTGGATGTTGGGATTGTGGAGAAACTGCCAGTGGAGGGCGTCGACCTTCTTCTCGGCAACGACTTTGCAATGCCCGCTTCTGAGGTTCTACCCTTAGTCGTTGCCGAGAGGCCGGCCGACGTGAGTAGGGAAGAGCGAGAGTGGGTCGAGCGGTGCCAGGCACAACCCATGGCGTGTGCTGTCACCCGAGCTCGGGCAGCTAAAGTGTCACAGCCTAGTCCTCCGTCTTCAGACCAGCAGAGGAACGATCAACAGGAGGAGGCTAAAGCTGGAGTTGGTTTTAAGAGTTTTGACTCGGCGGCTCTCCTGGGTGATTCAGTATTAGCACCATTACTTAGTTCTGGAGTAGCCCCTGGGCCTGTCATCGAGAGTGACGAGGCTGGGCATGACGAGTCTCCACGACAGCAACGTTATGAACATCGAGAGAGACAGAGGGAGCAGCTCAGTATCGGGGAGGGTCATGCATTGCTCCGGGAGCAGTTAGATCGCTTGGCACCCTCAGATATACGTCGGTTGCAGCTGGAGGACCCTGAGCTCCAAACGTGTGCTAATGGAGCTGTGGAGCTCGACGAGGACGGTGATGCACAGCCGGGAGATTTTTTTTATTTAGATGGCATCCTGTATCGGCGTTTTCAAGACCCTAACCGTAGCTGGAAAAAGGGGTCCGGGGTAGTGGACCAGTTGATGGTGCCGCGGGAGTGCAGGGATAGCCTACTGAGTTTGGCGCATGACACACCGCTGGCAGGACATTTGGGGGTAAGAAAAACGGTGGCGGCTTTGGGGAAGTTGTTTTGGTGGCCGGGGATGAAGTCTCATGTGCAGTCCTGGATAAACTCATGTGATATTTGTCAACGGGTCGGGAAACCAAACCAAGTTATTCCTAAAGCTCCGTTGCACCCTATTCCTGTAATTGGGCCACCTTTTAGTAAGATTGTTGTTGACATGGTTGGTCCCCTCCCTCCCACAAAGGCTGGTAATAAATTTTTGTTAACCATCATGGATGTTGCCACTAGATACCCCGATGCATACCCCATGAAAAACGGCATGGCTAAGACGGTAGTCAGTAACTTGTTGTGGTACTTTTCAAGGTACGGGTACCCGGAGGAGATTCAGTCTGATCAGGGGTCCAATTTCACCTCCAATCTCTTTAAGCAAACAATGCAACAGCATGGAATACGGGCGGTGGTATCGTCAGCGTATCACCCTGAGAGCCAAGGGGTGCTTGAGCGGTGGCATGCCACCCTTAAAAGCATGCTCAGGTGTTATTGTGCTGATAACGGAAGAGATTGGGATCTTGGATTGCCGTATGTACTGTTTGCTGCTCGGGAAGTGCCTGGTGAGAGCCTGGGATTTAGTCCAAACGAGCTGATTTTTGGACACCGAGTCAGGGGCCCCCTTAATATGCTGCGGGAAATTTGGGAAGGAACTGTGCCGCCTTGTTCCTTGTTGAAGTATGTGTTTGAAAGCCGTGAGCGCATGCTTAAGAGTCTGGAGATGGCAGGTCGGAATTTAACAGGGTCACAAGCTTTAATGAAGGACAGGTATGATCGCAAAGTGAAGCTCCGGGAGTTCATTGTGGGACAGGAGGTGTTGATTTTGTTGCCTTTGGTGGGTAACCCCTTGTCGGCGAAGTATACTGGACCCTATAAAATTGTGGAGAAAATTTCGGACCTAGATTACCTTGTTGCCACTCCAGACAGGAGGAAGAAGAATCAGTTATGTCACGTGAACCTGATAAAAGAGTATGTGAGGCGCCCCTCTGAGCCTCTCACTGTCCCTGTGTTGGCTTGTTGCGGCCGTGGTGGAGAAGGAGAGGGGGACAGTCAAGCTTCAGAGGAGGATAGCTGGGATCACCATGTTTCAGCGGATCAGTGGGCGGGGAACTCGAGCCTAAGGGCTGACGAGGCTATAGCCCATTTGCCTGAGCCGCAATTTGAAGCTATCCGTCAGTTGCTCGGTTTATACCCCACTGTATTCGCTGAACATCCAGGCCTCACTACTCAGGCTATGCATGATGTTGACGTGGGGCACCATCTACCCTTTAAGTCAATCCCATACCGTGTGCCCCCCATAAAACTACCCGCTCTGAGGGATGAGTTGGAGTATATGCTCGGTAGAGGGTTGATAGAGAAAGGTACCGTTAAATGGACTTCCCCCGTAACACTGCAGCCTAAACCAGATGGCAAGGTACGCTTCTGTATTGATTTCCGTAGGCTAAACGGTTTGACTCCAACTAACCCATATCCTCTTCCTCGGGTTGATGATAGTGTTGATAAAATTGGTAATGCTCGGTTTTCGTCTAAAGTTGATTTAGTAAAAGGTTACTGGCAAGTACCTTTGTCCGAGCGCGCTAAAGAGGTATGTGGTTTTGTGGTGGACGGGAGTACTTACCGGTGTAATGTTATGCCCTACGGACTTAAGAATGCACCAGCAACATTTCAGAACCTGATGAATGAAAGTGAAAAGGACAATGATGCGCTGGGGCATTTCGAGATCTATGTTCCAGCCTATGGTCCGGTCGGTGTAGTTTACCCAGATCATTACCCTCTCGAGATCTTGGACCAGTTTCACAATCGGAATATGAGGCTGACCAGGTGGTCACTAAGGTTATTGGTATATAACCTGGACATAAGCCATATTGCCGGTTGTGACAACGAGGTTGCATGTGGTCGTTCAGGGGTATATGATCCTGGGTAAATTGACACACGGGTAGCCTCCTGCTTTGGTTTGAGTAGTATTTTGCGCTTGGTGCTTGTTGGCTCGCGGTTGTAGCCCAGCGTATTGGGTCGTAAAGCAGGAGTTGAGCGTTTGGTATAGAAGGAAAATAGGCTGCCCTTATAGTGCAGCCGGAAAAAAAACATATTAAAATATAAAAATCATATAAAAACTCTTTCTTTTTGATGAAGATAATTGTATAAGTTTGTCATAGCCTATAAGGTTTGAGTAGTCCACGAACTATCAAACGGCTGAGCTGCTGTAAGCTCGCTCTGGGAGCATGATATTATGTCTTTTACTATTGTTGGGAGGAGTTATGAAATGTGAATTTTTTTTTATAAGATGTGTTTTAGTGATAAACTCAGCGTTGTTTTAGTGCCATGCGGTCGCTGGGTGTGAGGGGTTTGATGGGGTTCTGTATATCAGATTTTAGCTCAGGGTTGAGCAAGTAAAATCTTGGGGGAGGTGTGACGCATGTCGAGTATGAGCATGCTGTACAGAACGCCCAGTCAGGCCCCACTCTCGCTAGGATCGTCAGGGCAGGAACTTTGGCTGTAGTCTGTGTAGAGTTTCCTAACTCAGTTTATGTGAACCGTTGTACTATAAGTATTATCATTATGTATTTTGTTTTCTTCTAAGTCAACGAGTTCTATTTTATATCATTAGATATAAGTATTGTGTGTGGGACTTGTATGTAATGATGAGAGGAGAGAGAGAGAGATATTACGTGGCGGGGGGTCAGTGAGTGCGCCACGCGGGCCGGTAGGCCTAATTCCTTCCTCCCTCCTCCCTTCCTCCCTTTCAGCGCGTGGGAAGTTCTTTGTCGATCCCAGATTGAGAGAGAATATGACGTCATGATTGCCAGTGGGCGGTCCTTAGTGTTGGCGATATGCTCGCTACAGGGCCGAGTATAAAAAGAGAGGTCCCGCCGCATTTTCCTCAGAACTCATCAGGCAAAGCGACCTCTCATATCCCTTGCAACTATCCATATTCTTCCGACTGATGTGAACTTTCTCTACTCTCTGAACAGCCTATCTTCTCCTCTTCTCGTCCCTGTTTAACCTCCATGACCCCTTTGGTGCAGATTTAGTCAGCCAAAGTATTATCGCTTGAGTTCTCACGAGATAAGTGCCTGTTAGATAGCCTATTTTTGGAAGGGTTAACTAGAATAGGATTGATTGATGTTTGTTGCACTCGTATATGCATTTCCCTGTGTACTATTATTCATGTTCCTGTTTTCTGCTGGTTTAGGTAATGCTAGACTGGGATAGGGTTCCTCGAGTTGTGATTTCCTATGAGTGCTAGGTTGGTTGAACCAGCACAATTGCAACGGAGACGTGGGAAGCCTAGGGGGTCTTTTTGATTGTGTACCGTGGGAGTTTAGCACTGTGTTGCGAGTGAGGGCTTTTGCCTGTGCCACCCAACACTGTGCTATCTCATTTGCTTGACTTTGAGAGGATCGCCAGGGGAGAACCAGATACTAGTGATCTGGATCTCTCAAGAGAGCATCCCGTCAATTACCGTAACTTGGCCGCACAGTCTTAAGGACCTCGCTAGGCTACGAGCCGCTTGCTCAGCCATTGTCTCTTAACCTTAGATATCCCAGCTAGACTTTGCTCGACCAGCAGATACAGTATAGTATTGAAGCTTCTCCTTATGTATATTATTGTTTAAGCACTATTGATTTCATGCGTGGCACGCTTAGCTACTTCAGAGATTAGTGGCCCACGAGCACAATCTTAGTAGGCTATTGCCAGTGCATTGTCGGAGTACTTCTTCTTAATGTTTGCCATATCCTATTGCTTATTCTTATAATTCTTCTTATGTCGATTTAAAGCCTTTAATTACCAGTGAGTTATTCATTAAATTGCTGTTCAAAATCCGATACTTACTTCTTATGAGTATTCGAGAAGCATCTAACTTATCAGAAGATTCCTTGCTTGATGCTCGAGGACTATTGTTTAACGTAACGTAATAGTGCCGATCCGAAGTAGAGGGTGGAGGACTTCTTAAGTTCTTAGTTCAAGGGTGGATTACTTCGGCTTCGGCCAACACTATTCTTTAGTGTTGTAGTACTTTCTTCTTTGTTTGATTGTTGACCAGACTAGATAACTCCCGTCTTGTTATTAGTCTGTTGTGTGAAACGCTAGTACCGAGTTCTTGTATACCCCGTTATAGCAGATAGAACTCTGGAGGGTAGTGGCGTTTTTTGTTCGGCTGGCAGTACTCTGGGTTGGGATCGTGTGTTTCCGTTGTGGCAGCGAGCCATACTCGAGTCCTGTGTAAGAGCCCTAGTGTACCCGAGTGCCCGGTCGTAACACCTGTGTGGTGGCTGGTGGGCTGTGTGGTGGCTGGTTAGCTGTGTGGTGGCTGTAGGCTGTGTGGTTGTTGGCTGTGTGGTGGCTGGTTGGCTGTGTCGTGGTTGGTTAGCTGTGTGGTGTCTGGTTGCCTGTGTGGTGGATGGTTAGCTGTGTGGTGGCTGGTTGGCTTTGTGGTGGCTGGTTAGCTGTGTGGTGGTTTGTTGGCTGTGTGGTGGCTGGTTAGCTGTGTGGTGGCTGGTTGGCTGTGTAGTGGCTGGCTGGCTGTGTGGTGGCTGGTTAGCTGTGTGGTGGCTGGATGGTTGTGTGGTGGCTGGTTAGCTGTGTGGTGGTTGGATGGCTGTGTGGTGGCGGGCTAGCTATGTGGTGGCTGATTAGCTGTGTGATGGCTGGTAGCTGTGTGGTGGCTGGTTCGCTGTGTGGTGGCTGGTTATAGCTGTGTGGTGGTTGGTTGGCTGTGTGGTGGCTGGTTAGCTGTGTGGTGGTTTGTTAGCTGCGTGGTGGCTTGCTAGCTGTGTGGTGGCTGCTTGGCTGTGTGGTGGTTGGTTAGCTGTGTTGTGGCTGGTTAGCTGTGTGGTGGCTGGCTGTGTGGTGCCTGGTTAGCTGTGTGGTGGCTGGTTAGCTATGTGGTGGTTGGTTAGCTGTGTTGTGGCTGGTTGGCTGTGTGGTGGCTGGTTAGCTGTTTGGTGGCTGGTTAGCAGTGTGGTGGCTGCGTGGTTGTGTGGTGGCTGGTTAGCTGTGTGGTGGCTGATTAGCTGTGTGGTGGCTGGCTACATGTGTGGTGGCTGGTTAGCTGTGCGGTGGCTGGTTAGCTATTTGGTGGCTGGTTAGCTGTGTGGTGGCTGGTTGGATGTGTGGTGGATGGTTAGTTGTGTGGTGGCTGGTTATCTGTGTGGTGGCTGGTTTTGTGGTGGCTGGTTAGCTGTGTGGTGGCTGGTTTTCTGTGTGGGTGGCTGGCTGTGTGGTGGCTGGTTAGCTGTGTGGTGGCTGGTTGGCTGTGTGGTGGTTGGCTATGTGGTGGCTGGTTGGCTGTGTGGTGGTTGGTTAGCTGTGTGGTGGCTGGTTGCCTGTGTGGTAGCTGGTTAGCTGTGTGGTGGCTGGTTAGCATGTTGGTGGTTGGTTGGCTGTGTGGTGGCTGGCTGGGTGTGTGGTGGCTGGTTGGCTGTGGGGTGGCTGGTTGGCTGTGTGGAGGCTGGTTGGCTTTGTGGTGGCTGGTTAGCTGTGTGGTGGCTGGTTAGCTGTGTGGTACCTGGCTGGCTGTGTGGTGGTTGGTTAGCTGTGTGGTGGCTGGTTGCCTGTGTGATGGCTGGTTAGCTGTGGTGGCTAGCTGGCTGTATGGTGGCTGGTTGCCTGTGTGGTGGCTGGTTAGCTGTGTGGTGGATGGTTGGCTGTGTGGTGGCTGGCTGGCTGTGTGGTGGCTGGTTAGCTGTGTGGTGGCTGGCTGGCTGTGTGGTGGCTGGTTACCTGTGTGGTGGCTGGCTGGCTGTGTGGTGGCTGGTTAGCTTTGTGGTGGCTGGTTAGCTGTGTGGTGGTTGGCTGCCTATCTGGTGGCTATGTGGTGGCTGGTTGCCTGTGTGGTGGCTGGTGGGCTGTGTGGTGGCTAGTTAGCTGTGTGGTGGCTGGTTGGCTGTGTGGTTGTTGGCTGTGTGGTGGCTGGATGGTTGTGTGGTGGCTGGTTAGCTGTGTGGTGGTTGGATGGCTGTGTGGTGATTGGTTAGCTGTGTGGCGGGTGATTAGCTGTGTGGTGGCTGGTTGGCTGTGTGGTGGCTGGATGGCTGTGTGGTGGCTGGTTAGCTGTGTGGTGGCTGATTAGCTGTGTGGTGACTGGTTAGCTGTGTGGTGGCTAGTAAGCTGTGTGGTGGCTGGTTGGCTGTGTGGTTGTTGGCTGTGTGGTGGCTGGATGGTTGTGTGGTGGCTGGTTAGCTGTGTGGTGGTTGGATGGCTGTGTGTTGATTGGTTAGCTGTGTGGCGGGTGATTAGCTGTGTGGTGGCTGGTTGGCTGTGTGGTGGCTGGATGGCTGTGTGGTGGCTGGTTAGCTGTGTGGTGGCTGATTAGCTGTGTGGTGACTGGTTAGCTGTGTGGTGGCTGGTTAGCTGTGTGGTGGCTGGTTAGCTGTGTGGTGGTTGGTTGGCTGTGTGGTGGCTGGTTAGTTGTGTGGTGGCTTGTTAGCTGTGTGGTGGCTTGTTATCTGTATGGTGGCTGGTTGGCTGTGTGGTGGTTGGTTAGCTGTGTGGTGGCTGGTTAGCTGTGTGGTGACTGGTTAGCTGTGTGGTGCCTGGTTAGCTGTGTGGTGGCTGGTTAGCTATGTGATGGTTGGTTAGCTGTGTTGTGGCTGGTTGGCTGTGTGGTGGCTGGTTAGCTGTGTGGTGGCTGGTTAGCTGTGTGGTGGCTGGCTGGCTGTGTGGTGGCTGGTTAGCTGTGTGGTGGCTGATTAGCTGTGTGGTGGCTAGATACATGTGTGGTGGCTGGTTAGCTGTGTGGTGGCTGGTTAGCTGTGTGGTGGCTGGTTGGCTGTGTAGTGGCTGGCTGGCTGTGTGGTGGCTGGTTAGCTGTGTGGTGGCTGGATGGTTGTGTGGTGGCTGGTTAGCTGTGTGGTGGTTGGATGGCTGTGTGGTGGCGGGTTAGCTATGTGGTGGCTGATTAGCTGTGTGATGGCTGGTTAGCTGTGTGGTGGCTGGTTAGCTGTGTGGTGGCTGGTTATAGCTGTGTGGTGGTTGGTTGGCTGTGTGGTGGCTGTGTGGTGGCTGGTTAGCTGTGTGGTGGTTTGTTAGCTGTGTGGTGGCTCGTTATCTGTGTGGTGGCTGGTTAGCTGTGTGGTGGCTGGTTGGCTGTGTGGTGGATGGTTAGCTGTGCGGTGGCTGGTTATCTGTGTGGTGGTTGGCTGCCTGTCTTGTGGCTATGTGGTGGCTGGTTGCCTGTGTGGTGGCTGGTGGGCTGTGTGGTGGCTGGTTAGCTGTGTGGTGGCTGGTAGGCTGTGTGGTTGTTGGCTGTGTGGTGGCTGGTTGGCTGTGTCGTGGTTGGTTAGCTGTGTGGTGTCTGGTTGCCTGTGTGGTGGATGGTTAGCTGTGTGGTGGCTGGTTGGCTTTGTGGTGGCTGGTTAGCTGTGTGGTGGTTTGTTGGCTGTGTGGTGGCTGGTTGGCTGTGTGGTGGCTGGTTAGCTGTGTGGTGGCTGGTTGGCTGTGTAGTGGCTGGCTGGCTGTGTGGTGGCTGGTTAGCTGTGTGGTGGCTGGATGGTTGTGTGGTGGCTGGTTAGCTGTGTGGTGGTTGGATGGCTGTGTGGTGGCGGGTTAGCTATGTGGTGGCTGATTAGCTGTGTGATGGCTGGTTAGCTGTGTGGTGGCTGGTTAGCTGTGTGGTGGCTGGTTATAGCTGTGTGGTGGTTGGTTGGCTGTGTGGTGGCTGTGTGGTGGCTGGTTAGCTGTGTGGTGGTTTGTTAGCTGTGTGGTGGCTTGCTAGCTGTGTGGTGGCTGGTTGGCTGTGTGGTGGTTGGTTAGCTGTGTTGTGGCTGGTTAGCTGTGTGGTGGCTGGCTGTGTGGTGCCTGGTTAGCTGTGTGGTGGCTGGTTAGCTATGTGGTGGTTGGTTAGCTGTGTTGTGGCTGGTTGGCTGTGTGGTGGCTGGTTAGCTGTGTGGTGGCTGGTTAGCAGTGTGGTGGCTGGCTGATTGGGTGGTGGCTGGTTAGCTGTGTGGTGGCTGATTAGCTGTGTGGTGGCTGGCTACATGTGTGGTGGCTGGTTAGCTGTGCGGTGGCTGGCTTTGTGGTGGCTGGTTAGCTGTGTGGTGGCTGGTTGGATGTGTGGTGGATGGTTAGCTGTGTGGTGGCTGGTTATCTGTGTGGTGGCTGGTTAGCAGTGTGGTGGCTGGCTGATTGGGTGGTGGCTGGTTAGCTGTGTGGTGGCTGATTAGCTGTGTGGTGGCTGGCTACATGTGTGGTGGCTGGTTAGCTGTGCGGTGGCTGGTTAGCTATTTGGTGGCTGGTTAGCTGTGTGGTGGCTGGTTGGATGTGTGGTGGATGGTTAGCTGTGTGGTGGCTGGTTATCTGTGTGGTGGCTGGCTTTGTGGTGGGTGGTTAGCTGTGTGGTGGCTGGTTGGATGTGTGGTGGATGGTTAGCTGTGTGGTGGCTGGTTATCTGTGTGGTGGCTGGCTTTGTGGTGGCTGGTTAGCTGTGTGGTGGCTGGTTTTCTGTGGGGGTTGCTGGCTGTGTGGTGGCTGGTTAGCTGTGTGGTGGCTGGTTGGCTGTGTGGTGGTTGGCTATGTGGTGGCTGGTTGGCTGTGTGGTGGTTGGTTAGCTGTGTGGTGGCTGGTTGCCTGTGTGGTGGCTGGTTAGCTGTGTGGTGGCTGGTTGGCTGTGTGGTGGCTGGTTAGCATGTTGGTGGTTGGTTGGCTGTGTGGTGGCTGGCTGGGTGTGTGGTGGCTGGTTGGCTGTGTGGTGGCTGGCTGGCTGTGTGGTGGCTGGTTAGCTGTGTGGTGGCTGATTAGCTGTGTGGTGGCTAGATACATGTGTGGTGGCTGGTTAGCTGTGTGGTGGCTGGTTAGCTGTGTGGTGGCTGGTTGGCTGTGTAGTGGCTGGCTGGCTGTGTGGTGGCTGGTTAGCTGTGTGGTGGCTGGATGGTTGTGTGGTGGCTGGTTAGCTGTGTGGTGGTTGGATGGCTGTGTGGTGGCGGGTTAGCTATGTGGTGGCTGATTAGCTGTGTGATGGCTGGTTAGCTGTGTGGTGGCTGGTTAGCTGTGTGGTGGCTGGTTATAGCTGTGTGGTGGTTGGTTGGCTGTGTGGTGGCTGTGTGGTGGCTGGTTAGCTGTGTGGTGGTTTGTTAGCTGTGTGGTGGCTCGTTATCTGTGTGGTGGCTGGTTAGCTGTGTGGTGGCTGGTTGGCTGTGTGGTGGATGGTTAGCTGTGCGGTGGCTGGTTATCTGTGTGGTGGTTGGCTGCCTGTCTTGTGGCTATGTGGTGGCTGGTTGCCTGTGTGGTGGCTGGTGGGCTGTGTGGTGGCTGGTTAGCTGTGTGGTGGCTGGTAGGCTGTGTGGTTGTTGGCTGTGTGGTGGCTGGTTGGCTGTGTCGTGGTTGGTTAGCTGTGTGGTGTCTGGTTGCCTGTGTGGTGGATGGTTAGCTGTGTGGTGGCTGGTTGGCTTTGTGGTGGCTGGTTAGCTGTGTGGTGGTTTGTTGGCTGTGTGGTGGCTGGTTGGCTGTGTGGTGGCTGGTTAGCTGTGTGGTGGCTGGTTGGCTGTGTAGTGGCTGGCTGGCTGTGTGGTGGCTGGTTAGCTGTGTGGTGGCTGGATGGTTGTGTGGTGGCTGGTTAGCTGTGTGGTGGTTGGATGGCTGTGTGGTGGCGGGTTAGCTATGTGGTGGCTGATTAGCTGTGTGATGGCTGGTTAGCTGTGTGGTGGCTGGTTAGCTGTGTGGTGGCTGGTTATAGCTGTGTGGTGGTTGGTTGGCTGTGTGGTGGCTGTGTGGTGGCTGGTTAGCTGTGTGGTGGTTTGTTAGCTGTGTGGTGGCTTGCTAGCTGTGTGGTGGCTGGTTGGCTGTGTGGTGGTTGGTTAGCTGTGTTGTGGCTGGTTAGCTGTGTGGTGGCTGGCTGTGTGGTGCCTGGTTAGCTGTGTGGTGGCTGGTTAGCTATGTGGTGGTTGGTTAGCTGTGTTGTGGCTGGTTGGCTGTGTGGTGGCTGGTTAGCTGTGTGGTGGCTGGTTAGCAGTGTGGTGGCTGGCTGATTGGGTGGTGGCTGGTTAGCTGTGTGGTGGCTGATTAGCTGTGTGGTGGCTGGCTACTTGTGTGGTGGCTGGTTAGCTGTGCGGTGGCTGGCTTTGTGGTGGCTGGTTAGCTGTGTGGTGGCTGGTTGGATGTGTGGTGGATGGTTAGCTGTGTGGTGGCTGGTTATCTGTGTGGTGGCTGGTTAGCAGTGTGGTGGCTGGCTGATTGGGTGGTGGCTGGTTAGCTGTGTGGTGGCTGATTAGCTGTGTGGTGGCTGGCTACATGTGTGGTGGCTGGTTAGCTGTGCGGTGGCTGGTTAGCTATTTGGTGGCTGGTTAGCTGTGTGGTGGCTGGTTGGATGTGTGGTGGATGGTTAGCTGTGTGGTGGCTGGTTATCTGTGTGGTGGCTGGCTTTGTGGTGGGTGGTTAGCTGTGTGGTGGCTGGTTGGATGTGTGGTGGATGGTTAGCTGTGTGGTGGCTGGTTATCTGTGTGGTGGCTGGCTTTGTGGTGGCTGGTTAGCTGTGTGGTGGCTGGTTTTCTGTGGGGGTTGCTGGCTGTGTGGTGGCTGGTTAGCTGTGTGGTGGCTGGTTGGCTGTGTGGTGGTTGGCTATGTGGTGGCTGGTTGGCTGTGTGGTGGTTGGTTAGCTGTGTGGTGGCTGGTTGCCTGTGTGGTGGCTGGTTAGCTGTGTGGTGGCTGGTTGGCTGTGTGGTGGCTGGTTAGCATGTTGGTGGTTGGTTGGCTGTGTGGTGGCTGGCTGGGTGTGTGGTGGCTGGTTGGCTGTGGGGTGGCTGGTTGGCTGTGTGGAGGCTGGTTGGCTATGTGGTGGCTGGTTAGCTGTGTGGTGGCTGGTTAGCTGTGTGGTACCTGGCTGGCTGTGTGGTGGTTGGTTAGCTGTGTGGTGGCTGGTTGCCTGTGTGATGGCTGGTTAGCTGTGGTGGCTACTTGGCTGTGTGGTGGCTGGTTGCCTGTGTGGTGGCTGGTTAGCTGTGTGGTGGATGGTTGGCTGTGTGGTGGCTGGCTGGCTGTGTGGTTACTCAGTTACTTGTTCGTCAAGGGGAATCCACGCAATGCGAGCTAAGCTCATTATTATCGCGCCTCCTTAACTGGGAATGTATTGCGTGAAATGCATGTTAAGTGTTTTATGTACTGTTGGAATAGCTGTGGATGTGTGTGTAGTATGTATTTTAGCCAATTGGCGACATCGGAAACAAAGGCTTAGGGTGGATCTGTACCATTCTCACTATAGACGGTACCGTCTCGCCCGAAGGCTCAGGTAGCCATCAGCTTAGGTGAACCATATGATACCCATCTCGCCTTGTACCATTTTTGCCAACCCCAGATGGGACGTCACAACGTCGTCCATTTATTCCAGGTACCTATTTACAGCTAGGTGAACTGAGGCTAACACATGAAAGGAGACAAGCCCAATTTGTCTCCGCCCGGCCGGGGATTGAACCCCCGACCCCTCGTGTGTGAGACGAGAGCTCTACCTACTAGGCTACGGGCTGGTTGGCTGTGGGGTGGCTGGTTGGCTGTGTGGAGGCTGGTTGGCTATGTGGTGGCTGGTTAGCTGTGTGGTGGCTGGTTAGCTGTGTGGTACCTGGCTGGCTGTGTGGTGGTTGGTTAGCTGTGTGGTGGCTGGTTGCCTGTGTGATGGCTGGTTGGCTGTGTGGTGGCTGGTTAGCTGTGTGGTGGTTGGTTAGCTGTTTGGTGGCTGGTTGACTGTGTGGTGGCTGGTTAGCTGTGTGGTGGCTGGTTGGCTGTGTGGTGGCTGTCTGGCTGTGTGGTGGCTGGTTAGCTGTGTGGTAGCTGGATGGCTGTGTGGTGGCTGGTTAGCTGTGTGGTGGTTGGATGGCTGTGTGGTGGTTGGTTAGCTGTGTGGAGGGTGGTTAGCTGTGTGGTGGCTGGTTGGCTGTGTGGTGGCTGGATGGCTGTGTGGTGGCTGGTTAGCCGTGTGGTGGCTGATTAGCTGTGTGGTGGGTGTTAGCTGTGTGGTGGTTGGTTAGCTGTGTGGTGGCTGGTTAGCTGTTGTGACGCATGTCGAGTATGAGCATGCTGTACAGAACGCCCAGTCAGGCCCCACTCTCGCTAGGATCGTCAGGGCAGGAACTTTGGCTGTAGTCTGTGTAGAGTTTCCTAACTTAGTTTATGTGAGCCGTTGTACTATAAGTATTATAATTATGTATTTTGTTTTCTTCTAAGTCAACGAGTTCTATTTTATATCATTAGATATAAGTATTGTGTGTGGGACTTATATGTAATGATGAGAGAGAGAGAGAGAGAGTGTGTGGCGGCGGCCAGTGAGCGCGCCACGTTGCACGTAGGCCTAATTCCCTCCTCCCTCCTCAGCGCGTGGGAAATCCTTTGTCGATCCCAGATTGAGAGAGAATATTATGTAATGATTGTCAGTGGGCGGTCCTTAGTAGTTTGCGATATGCCGCTAGAGGGCCGAGTATAAAAAGGAGAGGTCCTCGCCACAATTTCTTAGAACTCATCAGGCAGAGCGACTTCTCATATCCCTTTGTGACGCATGTCGAGTATGAGCATGCTGTACAGAACGCCCAGTCAGGCCCCACTCTCGCTAGGATCGTCAGGGCAGGAACTTTGGCTGTAGTCTGTGTAGAGTTTCCTAACTTAGTTTATGTGAACCGTTGTACTATAAGTATTATCATTATGTATTTTGTTTTCTTCTAAGTCAACGAGTTCTATTTTATATCATTAGATATAAGTATTGTGTGTGGGACTTGTATGTAATGATGAGAGGAGGGATATTACGTGGCGTGGGGTCGGTGAGTGCGCCACGCGGGCCGGTAGGCCTAATTCCCTCCTCCCTTCCTCCCTTTCAGCGCGTGGGAAGTTCTTTGTCAATCCCAGATTGAGAGAATATGACGTCATGATTGCCAGTGGGCGGTCCTTAAGTAGTTTGAGATATGCCGCTAGAGGGCCGAGTATAAAAAGAGAGGTTTTTGCCACCATGCTTCAGAACTCATCAGGCAAAGCGACCTCTCATATCCCTTGCAACTATCCATATTCTTCCGACTGATGTGAACTTTCTCTACTCTCTGAACAGCCTACCTTCTTCTCTTCTCGTCCCTGTTTATAACCTCAATGACCCCTTTGGTGCAGATTTAGTCAGCCAAAGTATTATCGCTTGAGTTCTCACGAGATAAGTGCCTGTTAGATAGCCTATTTTTGGAAGGGTCAACTAGAATAGGATTGATTGATGTTTGTTGCACTCGTATATGTATTTCCCTGTGTACTATTATTCATGTTCCTGTTTTCTGCTGGTTTAGGTAATGCTAGACTGGGATAGGGTTCCTCGAGTTGTGATTTCCTATGAGTGCTAGGTTGGTTGAACCAGCACAATTGCAACGGAGACGTGGGAAGCCTAGGGGGTCTTTTTGATTGTGTACCGTGGGAGTTTAGCACTGTGTTGCGAGTGAGGGCTTTTGCCTGTGCCACCCAACACTGTGCTATCTCATTTGTTTGACTTTGAGAGGATCGCCAGGAGAGAACCAGATACTAGTGATCTGGATCTCTCAAGAGAGCATCCCGTCAATTACCGTAATTTGGCCGCACAGTCTTAAGGACCTCGCTAGGCTACGAGCCGCTTGCTCAGCCATTGTCTCTTAACCTTAGATATCCCAGCTAGACTTTGCTCGACCAGCAGATACAGTATAGTATTGAAGCTTCTCCTTATGTATATTATTGTTTAAGCACTATTGATTTCATGTGTGGCACGCTTAGCTACTTCAGAGATTAGTGGCCCACGAGCACAATCTTAGTAGGCTATTGCCAGTGCATTGTCGGAGTACTTCTTCTTAATGTTTGCCATATCCTATTGCTTATTCTTATAATTCTTCTTATGTCAATTTAAAGCCTTTAATTACCAGTGAGTTATTCATTAAATTGCTGTTCAAAATCCGATACTTACTTCTTATGAGTATTCGAGAAGCATCTAACTTATCAGAAGATTCCTTGCTTGATGCTCGAGGACTATTGTTTAACGTAACGTAATAGTGCCGATCCGAAGTAGAGGGTGGAGGACTTCTTAAGTTCTTAGTTCAAGGGTGGATTACTTCGGCTTCGGCCAACACTATTCTTTAGTGTTGTAGTACTTTCTTCTTTGTTTGATTGTTGACCAGACTAGATAACTCCCGTCTTGCTATTAGTCTGTTGTGTGAAACGCTAGTACCGAGTTCTTGTATACCCCGTTATAGCAGATAGAACTCTGGAGGGTAGTGGCGTTTTTTGTTCGGCTGGCAGTACTCTGGGGTTGGGATCGTGTGTTTCCGTTGTGGCAGCGAGCCATACTCGAGTCCTGTGTAAGAGCCCTAGTGTACCCGAGTGCCCGGTCGTAACAAATGGCGACCTTGCTTAGGATTTTGTGAACAGTATAATTTTTTGCAGAGTTGTACAACATTTGTTTGTTCGTACTTTAGCGTACATATTGAAGAATATTTTTTTTTTGTAAGGCAATTAGGAGAGCATTTAAGAGACTCCAGTTAATTTAGTAATTAGTGCTTGCATAAGGGAGTTTAACACTTTTGTCTCGAGAATTTTTTGGTGAACTTCAGTATGTCGGGCCCTAGTACTGACGAGGAGCGAGAGATGCTAAGTGAGGAGGTGCCGTTAGTAACTAGTGAGGAGGATGCTAGACTTTTTGTGAGTAAGCGGTACCACGTGACGGAGGAGAGGCTGACTGGGGTGAATGTTTATGGCTTGCACCTGATAGCCAAGGTTTTGGGTCTATCCAATGTAGGAGGGATGTCCAAGGGGGAGCTGATTTCCTGGGTGTTGCGTGGGCGACATGGGGTTTCGGAGGAGAGGGCGTTTGGGGGGGTTCCTCCCCAGATCCCCTCTCACTCGACTCCCACAGTGCCGTCCACTCAGTTGCCGGAGGTTAGCACTCTCCCACAGAGGGATGAGCATTGGAAGATTGGAGTGCCCTCGGGCGGTGCGTATGGTGGTTCCCCAGTTCTTGCCCCCCCTCCTTCAGTAGTGGCAGCTCCCTCTTCCGGCCTGTCTCCTGAGATGATATTTAAACTCGAGCTTGCTAAAATGGAGAATGAGGCTAGGAAGCAGGAGATGGAGAATGAGTCTAGGAGGCATGAGAAGGAGATTGAGGCTGAGACTAGGAAGCAGGAGATTGAGTCTAGGAAGCAGGAGAAGGAGATTGAGGCTGAGATTAGGAGGCACGAGGCTGAGCTTAGGTACGACTCAGAGAAATATTGTGCTCAAATAGATTTAGATAAGACTCGTGCAGAGTCGACAGGGATTCGGATGGGCCGTGAGGGCCAAGTAAGAGAACAGTCCTTGTCCCACTTAGTCAAATTGGTGCCCATTTAGTGAAACTGAAGTCACAGAATTTTTTAATCGTTTTGAGAAGAAGTGTAGGGAGCATAATTGGCCTGAAGAGAAGTGGGCAGCTCTAGTCTCCTCAAGACTTACGGGTAAGGGTCTGAAGGCTTATGATGCACTGCCTTTAGAGTCTTGCATTGACTACCCAGTATTGAAGAGAGCTGTCCTACGGGCATACGAGTTGCAACCAGAAACATATCGATTGAAGTTTCGGGGTGTTACAAAGACTAGGGAGGCGACCTTTCTTGAACATGCCCGGGACTTAAAAGATGCACTTGCTAACTGGACACGTTCTGAGAAAGCTGAGACGGCCGAACAGTTGACTGAGCTGTTTCTGCTCGAGCAGTTTTATAAGTGTACTGGTGCAGATATGACTTTAACTATTAAAGAAAAGAACCCTAAAACTCTACAGGAGGCAGCTGAGATGGCTGACCTCCGGCTATCATTAATTCGTGGGTGCGGGTCTGCCCAGCATAGTGAGGCAGGTAACAAGGGGCGTGACACCCCACCCCCCCGAGTTAGTGATATACATTATGCAAACAAGTACAAGAGCTATGATACCAAGACTGACCACAAGACTAACACCGTCCCATTTAAGAAGGGGCCGGGCCCTTCCCAGTACCAAGGGAAGCCCAGAGGGGAGTTGGAGTGTTATCTTTGTCATGAAAAGGGGCACTTTGCAAGAGTCTGTCCTAGCAAACCACCTACAGCAGCTGTGTCTTTGGCCTGCAACATTGGTGTGTCTCCGAAGTCTTCTGAGTTTGCCCGGGGCAGTTCGTCAGAGGCTGAGGCACAGCCAATGCAGAAGCACCTGGGAGGCTCGAACCCTGCTCAGGATGTTTTTTGCGACCATAGAGGACGGGGTTGCGTGATGTGGGCGGGGCGCAAGCATGGAGTAGAGGTCTTGCGTGATACAGGTGCTTCCCAGACTCTGATGAACAATTTGACTGGCTACCCTATAAATGCGGCTCGGGTGGTAGTGGTGCAGGGTATTAATGCAACTCGGTCATACCCGCTGGTGCGGTTGGAGTTGGAGGTGGATGGTGTGGCACGTGAATTGGATGTTGGGATTGTGGAGAGAACTGCCAGTGGAGGGCGTCGACCTTCTTCTCGGCAACGACTTTGCAATGCCCGCTTCTGAGGTTCTACCCTTAGTCGTTGCCGAGAGGCCGGCCGACGTGAGTGGGGGAGAACAAGAGTGTGTCGAGCGGTGCCAGGCACAACCATGGCGTGTGCTGTCACCCGAGCTCGGGCAGCTAAAGTGTCACAGCCTAGTCCTCCGTCTTCAGACCAGCAGAGGAACGATCAACAGGAGGAGGCTAAAGCTGGAGTTGGTTTTAAGAGTTTTGACTCGGCGGCTCTCCTGGGTGATTCAGTATTGGCACCTATGTTAGAGTCTGGAGAGGCCCCAGGACCTGTCACAGCTAGTGAGGAGGTAGGGCCGGAAGAGACTCAGAGGCAGCAACGTTACACACAGAGAGAAAAAAGGGTTGCTCAGTTGGAGGATCCGGAAGTTCAGAAGTGTGGTAATGGTGCTGTCGAGATTAAACACGAGGACGGGGAAGCATGTCATGTGAACCTGTTGGAGGAGTTTGTGAGGCAACCACCTGAGCAGCCTACTGTCCCTGCGTTGGTCTGCCGCGGCCAAGGTGGAGAAGGAGAGGGGGGCAGTAGGGCACAGGTGGAGGAGAGTAGGGATTGTCATGTCTCGGCGAAGCAGTGGGCGGGGGACACGAGTCTGGTGGCTGTGGAAGTGCTAGAGCACCTGTCTGAGCAGCAGTGTGCAGCACTCCAGCACCAGCTCGGTTCATACCCCACTGGTCGTGCCGAGCCCCTGAGTCTCACAACTCGGGCGGTGCGAGATGTTCCGCAGGCAGGTCATGTGACTGTTAAAAGACCGTTAGCCTCGTTGTTTCGGTGGTTTAAGGTGGGCGACGAGGCCTTGGCATGGTTGCCAGGTCAGGGTCGACCCATGGCTGCCAAGGGTGGTGGTCAAAAGGAGGACATTGAGCAGATTGGTAGGGTCGGCTGTGGTATCGCAGTGCCCGGTCGTCACATAGCCTCCCAATGCTGCTCTAGTCTAATGCAACAGCCCTACCACAGACCGACTGTATCTGGCCATGTCGCTAAAAGCGGTGATGCTGCGCAGGCAGATGTCGTCACAAGGAATGTGGGGGTGCGCATGTACGGTATCGGCGGGGAAGCCTTAGCTATAATGAACTGTGGGAGTGACTGCACGGGTGGTACTGATTGTCCCTCTCATGACCTGGCTGTTCTAGGGACGAAGGTGGAGAAGGAGGGAGACTACAGGTTAGAAGCTGCGGTCTCGGCTGGGTTGTGGGAGGGCACAAGGCATGTTGTTCGTGGAGACAGTGCAAGGCAGTTATTTACTAGGCTATGGCAGCACTTTCGCATGTTTGTTGCTTCTCCAGGCCTGAGGTACGGGGTAGAATCCGACATGCAGGCTGGAGATAGTGCAAGGCTCAGTTTAATTCCCTGCCGTATAAATCCTGCTCGACAGCCTATGGTGCAAGCAGAGCTGGATTACGTGTGGACGAAGGATCTGAGGGATAAGGAATGTCATGAGTGGTCGTTGCGTGTAACTTTGTCCGAGCGCGCTAAAGAGGTATGTGGTTTTGTTGTGGACGGGAGTACCTACCAGTGCAATGTTATGCCCTACGGACTTAAGAATGCACCAGCAACGTGTCAGAGCCTGATGAATGAAAGTGAAAAGGACAATGATGCGCTGGGGCATTTCGAGATCTATGTTCCAGCCTATGGTCCGGTCGGTGTAGTTTACCCAGATCATTACCCTCTCAAGATCTTGGACCCGTTTCACAATCGGAATATGAGGCTGACCAGGTGGTCACTAAGGTTATTGGTATATAACCTGGACATAAGCCATATTGCCGGTTGTGACAACGAGGTTGCATGTGGTCGTTCAGGGGTATATGATCCTGGGTAAATTGACACACGGGTAGCCTCCTGCTTTGGTTTGAGTAGTATTTTGCGCTTGGTGCTTGTTGGCTCGCGGTTGTAGCCCAGCGTATTGGGTCGTAAAGCAGGAGTTGAGCGTTTGGTATAGAAGAAAATAGGCTGCCCTTATAGTGCAGCCGGGAAAAAACATATTAAAAAATAAAAATCATATAAAAAACTCTTTCTTTTTGATGAAGATAATTGTATAAGTTTGTCATAGCCTATAAGGTTTGAGTAGTCCACGAACTATCAAACGGCTGAGCTGCTGTAAGCTCGCTCTGGGAGCATGATATTGTGTCTTTTACTATTGTTGGGAGGAGTTATGAAATGTGAATTTTTTTTTATAAGATGTGTTTTAGTGATAAACTCAGCGTTGTTTTAGTGCCATGCGGTCGCTGGGTGTGAGGGGTTTGATGGGGTTCTGTATATCAGATTTTAGCTCAGGGTTGAGCAAGTAAAATCTTGGGGGAGGTGTGACGCATGTCGAGTATGAGCATGCTGTACAGAACGCCCAGTCAGGCCCCACTCTCGCTAGGATCGTCAGGGCAGGAACTTTGGCTGTAGTCTGTGTAGAGTTTCCTAACTCAGTTTATGTGAACTGTTGTACTATAAGTATTATCATTATGTATTTTGTTTTCTTCTAAGTCAACGAGTTCTATTTTATATCATTAGATATAAGTATTGTGTGTGGGACTTGTATGTAATGATGAGAGGAGGGATATTACGTGGCGTGGGGTCGGTGAGTGCGCCACGCGGGCCGGTAGGCCTAATTCCCTCCTCCCTTCCTCCCTTTCAGCGCGTGGGAAGTTCTTTGTCAATCCCAGATTGAGAGAATATGACGTCATGATTGCCAGTGGGCGGTCCTTAAGTAGTTTGAGATATGCCGCTAGAGGGCCGAGTATAAAAAGAGAGGTTTTTGCCACCATGCTTCAGAACTCATCAGGCAAAGCGACCTCTCATATCCCTTGCAACTATCCATATTCTTCCGACTGATGTGAACTTTCTCTACTCTCTGAACAGCCTACCTTCTTCTCTTCTCGTCCCTGTTTATAACCTCAATGACCCCTTTGGTGCAGATTTAGTCAGCCAAAGTATTATCGCTTGAGTTCTCACGAGATAAGTGCCTGTTAGATAGCCTATTTTTGGAAGGGTCAACTAGAATAGGATTGATTGATGTTTGTTGCACTCGTATATTTATTTCCCTGTGTACTATTATTCATGTTCCTGTTTTCTGCTGGTTTAGGTAATGCTAGACTGGGATAGGGTTCCTCGAGTTGTGATTTCCTATGAGTGCTAGGTTGGTTGAACCAGCACAATTGCAACGGAGACGTGGGAAGCCTAGGGGGTCTTTTTGATTGTGTACCGTGGGAGTTTAGCACTGTGTTGCGAGTGAGGGCTTTTGCCTGTGCCACCCAACACTGTGCTATCTCATTTGTTTGACTTTGAGAGGATCGCCAGGAGAGAACCAGATACTAGTGATCTGGATCTCTCAAGAGAGCATCCCGTCAATTACCGTAATTTGGCCGCACAGTCTTAAGGACCTCGCTAGGCTACGAGCCGCTTGCTCAGCCATTGTCTCTTAACCTTAGATATCCCAGCTAGACTTTGCTCGACCAGCAGATACAGTATAGTATTGAAGCTTCTCCTTATGTATATTATTGTTTAAGCACTATTGATTTCATGTGTGGCACGCTTAGCTACTTCAGAGATTAGTGGCCCACGAGCACAATCTTAGTAGGCTATTGCCAGTGCATTGTCGGAGTACTTCTTCTTAATGTTTGCCATATCCTATTGCTTATTCTTATAATTCTTCTTATGTCAATTTAAAGCCTTTAATTACCAGTGAGTTATTCATTAAATTGCTGTTCAAAATCCGATACTTACTTCTTATGAGTATTCGAGAAGCATCTAACTTATCAGAAGATTCCTTGCTTGATGCTCGAGGACTATTGTTTAACGTAACGTAATAGTGCCGATCCGAAGTAGAGGGTGGAGGACTTCTTAAGTTCTTAGTTCAAGGGTGGATTACTTCGGCTTCGGCCAACACTATTCTTTAGTGTTGTAGTACTTTCTTCTTTGTTTGATTGTTGACCAGACTAGATAACTCCCGTCTTGCTATTAGTCTGTTGTGTGAAACGCTAGTACCGAGTTCTTGTATACCCCGTTATAGCAGATAGAACTCTGGAGGGTAGTGGCGTTTTTTGTTCGGCTGGCAGTACTCTGGGGTTGGGATCGTGTGTTTCCGTTGTGGCAGCGAGCCATACTCGAGTCCTGTGTAAGAGCCCTAGTGTACCCGAGTGCCCGGTCGTAACACCTTGCAACTATCCATATTCTTCCGACTGATGTGAACTTTCTCTACTCTCTGAACAGCCTATCTTCTTCTCTTCTCGTCCCTTTTTAACCAATGACCCCTTTGGTGCAGATTTAGTCAGCCAAAGTATTATCGCTTGAGTTCTCACGAGATAAGTGCCTGTTAGATAGCCTATTTTTGGAAGGGTTAACTAGAATAGGATTGATTGATGTTTGTTGCACTCGTATATGCATTTTCCTGTGTGCGATTATTCATGTTCCTGTTTTCTGCTGGTTTAGGCAATGCTAGACTGGGATAGGGTTTCTGAGTTGTGATTTCCTATGAGTACTAGGTTGCGGTTGAACCAGTACAATTGCAACGGAGACGTGGAACGCCTAGGTGGTCTTTCTGACTGTGTACCGTGGGAGTTTAGCACTGTGTTGCGAGTGAGGGCTTTTGCCTCGGCCACCCAACACTGTGCTATCTCATTTGCTTGACTTTGAGAGGATCGCCAGGAGAGAACCAGATACTAGTGATCTGGATCTCTCAAGAGAGCATCCCGTCAATTAACGTAATTTGGCCGCACAGTCTTAAGGACCTCGCTAGGCTACGAGCCGCTTGCTCAGCCATTGTCTCTTAACCTTATGTATCCCAGCTAGACTTTGCTCGACCAGCAGATACAGCATAGTATTGAAGCTTCTCCTTATGTATGTTATTGTTTATGCACTATTGATTTCATGTGTGGCACGCATAGCTACTTTAGAGATTAGTGGCCCCCGAGCACAATCCTAGTAGGCTATTGCCAGTGCATTGTCGGAGTACTTCTTTTATATGTTTGCCATTTACTACTGTCTATTCTTATAATTCTTCTTATGTCAATTTAAAGCCTTTAATATTAGTTAATTGCCAGTGTGTTGCTTATTGAATTGCTGTTCAAAATCCGATACTTACTTCTTATGAGTATTCGAGAAGCATCTAACTTATCAGAAGATTCCTTGCTTGATGCTCGAGGACTATTGTTTAACGTAACGTAATAGTGCCGATCCGAAGTAGAGGGTGGAGGACTTCTTAAGTTCTTAGTTCAAGGGTGGATTACTTCGGCTTCGGCCAACACTATTCTTTGGTGTTGTTGTATTTACTTCTTTGTTTGATTGTTGACCAGACTAGATAACTCCCGTCTTTTTATTAGTCTGTTGTGAAACGCTAGTACCGAGTTCTTGTATACCCCGTTATAGCAGATAGAACTCTGGAGGGTATTGGTGTTTTTTGTTCGGCTGGCAGTACTCTGGGGTTGGGATCGTGTGTTTCCGTTGTGGCAGCGAGCCATACTCGAGTCCTGTGTGAGAGCCCTAGTGTACCCGAGTGCCCGGTCGTAACAAATGGCGACCTTGCTTAGGATTTTGTGAACAGTATAATTTTTTTGCAGAGTTGTACAACATTTGTTTGTTCGTACTTTAGCGTGCATATTGAAGAATATTTTTTTTTGTAAGGCAATTAGGAGAGCATTTAAGAGACTCCAGTTAATTTAGTAATTAGTGCTTACATAAGGGAGTTTAACACTTTTGTCTCGAGAATTTTTTGTGAACTTCAGTATGTCGTGCCCTAGTATTGACGAGGAGCGAGAGATGCCATTTGAGGAGGTGCCGTTAGTAACTAGTGAGGAGGATGCTAGACTTTTTGTGAGTAAGCAGTACCATGTGACGGAGGAGAGGCTGACTGGGGTGAATGTTTATGGCTTGCACCTGATAGCCAAGGTTTTGGGTCTATCCAATGTAGGAGGGATGTCCAAGGGGGAGCTGATTTCCTGGGTGTTGCGTGGGCGACATGGGGTTTCGGAGGAGAGGGCGTTTGGGGGGGTTCCTCCCCAGATCCCCTCTCACTCGACTCCCACAGTGCCGTCCACTCAAGTACCGGAGGTTAGCACCCTCCCACAGAGGGATGAGAATTGGAAGATTGGAGTGCCCTCGGGCGGTGCACATGGTGGTTCCCCAGTTTTTGCCCCCCCTCCTTCAGTAGTGGCAGCTCCCTCTTCCTGTCTGTCTCCAGATATGATATTTAGACTTGAGCTTGCTAAAATTGAGAATGAGGCGAGGAAGCAGGAGATTGAGGCTGAGTCTAGGAAGCAGGAGAATGAGACTAGGAAGCATGAGATTGAGTCTAGGAAGCAGGAGAAGGAGATTGAGGCTGAGATTAGGAGGCATGAGGCTGAGCTTAGGTACGACTCAGAGAAATATTGTGCTCAAATAGATTTAGATAAGACTCGTGCAGAGTCGACAGGGACTCGGATGGGCCGTGAGGGCCAAGTAAGAGAGCAGTCCTTGTCCCACTTAGTCAAATTGGTGCCGGCATTTAGTGAAACTGAAGTCACAGAATTTTTTAATCGTTTTGAGAAGAAGTGTAGGGAGCATAATTGGCCTGAAGAGAAGTGGGCAGCTCTGGTCTCCTCAAGACTTACGGGTAAGGGTCTGAAGGCTTATGATGCACTGCCTTTAGAGTCTTGCATTGACTACCCAGAATTGAAGAGAGCTGTCCTACGGGCATACGAGTTGCAACCAGAAACATATCGATTGAAGTTTCGGGGTGTTACGAAGACTAGGGAGGCGACCTTTCTTGAACATGCCCGGGACTTAAAAGATGCACTTGCTAACTGGACACGTTCTGAGAAAGCTGAGACGGCCGAACAGTTGACTGAGCTGTTTCTGCTCGAGCAGTTTTATAAGTGTACTGGTGCAGATATGACTTTAACTATTAAAGAAAAGAACCCTAAAACTCTACAGGAGGCAGCTGAGATGGCTGACCTCCGGCTATCACTAATTCGTGGGTGCGGGTCTGCCCAGCGTAGTGACGCAGGTAACAAGGGGCGTGACGCCCCACCCCCCCGAGTTAGTGATATACATTATGCAAACAAGTACAAGAGCTATGATACCAAGACTGACCACAAGACTAGCACCGTCCCATTTAAGAAGGGGCCGGGCCCTTCCCAGTACCAAGGGAAGCCCAGAGGGGAGTTGGAGTGTTATCATTGTCATGAAAAGGGGCACTTTGCAAGAGTCTGTCCTAGCAAACCACCTACAGCAGCTGTGTCTTTGGCCTGCAACATTGGTGTGTCTCCGAAGTTTTCTGAGTTTGCCCGGGGCAGTTCGTCAGAGGCTGAGGCACAGCCAATGCAGAAGCACCTGGGAGGCTCGAACCCTGCTCAGGATGTTTTTTGCGACCATAGAGGACGGGGTTGCGTGATGTGGGCGGGGCGCAAGCATGGAGTAGAGGTCTTGCGTGATACAGGTGCTTCCCAGACTCTGATGAATAACTTGACTGGCTACCCTATAAATGCGGCTCGGGTGGTAGTGGTGCAGGGTATTAATGCAACTCGGTCATACCCGCTGGTGCGGTTGGAGTTGGAGGTGGATGGTGTGACACGTGAATTGGATGTCGGGATTGTGGAGAAACTACCAGTGGAGGGCGTCGACCTTCTTCTCGGCAACGACTTTGCAATGCCCGCTTCTGAGGTTCTACCCTTAGTCGTTGCCGAGAGGACGGCCGACGTGAGTAGGGAAGAGCAAGAGTGTGTCGAGCGGTGCCAGGCAGAACCCATGGCGTGTGCTGTCACCCGAGCTCGGGCAGCTAAAGTGTCACAGCCTAGTCCTCCGTCTTCAGACCAGCAGAGGAACGATCAACAGGAGGAGGCTAAAGCTGGAGTTGGTTTTAAGAGTTTTGACTCGGCGGCTCTCCTGGGTGATTCAGTATTGGCACCTATGTTAGAGTCTGGAGAGGCCCCAGGACCTGTCACAGCTAGTGAGGAGGTAGGGCCGGAAGAGACTCCGGGGCAGCAACGTTGCACACGGAGAGAAAAAAGGGTTGCTCAGTTTGATATTGGGGAAGGACTTGGGTTGCTTCGGAAGCATCTGGACGGGTTGGTTCCCTCAGATATTTGTAAACTGCAGTTGGAGGATCCGGAAGTTCAGAACTGTGGTAATGGTGCTGTCGAGATCAAACACGAGGACGGGGAAGCATGTCATGTGAACCTGTTGGAGGAGTTTGTGAGGCAACCACCTGAGCATCCTGCTGTCCCTGCGTTGGTCTGCCGCGGCCAAGGTGGAGAAGGAGAGGGGGGTAGTAGGGCACAGGTGGAGAAGAGAAGGGATTGTTATGTCTCGGCGGAACAGTGGGCGGGGGACACGAGTCTGGTGGCTGTGGAAGCGCTAGAGCACCTGCCTGAGCAGCAGTGTGCAGCACTCCAGCACCAGCTCGGTTCATAC
>JBAKBP010013802.1:0-61470 GCA_037953745.1 Lithodes maja
CTTGAGGGATATTTTTCTAACTTCCTTCTCCTCATGTTTAGCCCCACTGTTTTTGAGATTTTAAGAAGTTTGCCCCATTAGTTTGACGATTTCAAGAACTTTCGCCCCATTTATGTCACTTTTAAGATCTTTCGTGCCATTTAGGTATCGATTTTTCCTGGCGAGCGATAGCGAGCTTGTAATTTAAGAGGAACCGGCCTTCGGCCGGGTAATTTTTCTACCGAAAAATGTACAAATTTATCTTGAATGGGCTGTAATTTCAAGCTTGATGGAAGTCTAGGGAACGCACTAAAAATCTCCCCTTACCTTAATGTATACCGGTAGACAATTAGGCTCGTAAGTTCGTTTCTAGAGGTATAGGCTGGGGGCCGGGGGAGTGCTGGAGTGACCTTGGTGATCCCTGGTCTCTGGGTCTTCTCCTGGGTGACCTAGATGTGTGTGAATTTGTGTTTTGGTTTGTGTGTGTGAATTTGTTTTTGGTTTTTGTGTGTTTTGTTGTGTTGTCCCTATTCGGGCCCTGTCTCGAGTCGGCCACCCCCGGTAAAAAAACACAAAAAAAAAACAAAAATGGGGAATGGGCCTGAGCAAATATATATATATATATATATATATATATATATATATATATATATATATATATATATAATAAATTATATATATATATATATAGAGATAGAATTAAAAGTAGGTGAGGTCCGTGAATATTTATGAGGGACTGTACAGGCACAGTTTCAGCCATCTTGAACTCTCTTCAGATACCATTTACTCATATATTCAGCGTGAGTTTGAGTCCACTAGAATATTTTGTTGTGCGTGTCTGTGTTCATGTGTGAGAGAGAGAGAGAGAGAGAGAGAGAGAGAGAGAGAGGAGAGAGAGAGAGCGAGCGAGAGAGAGAGCGAGAGAAGCTAAGATACACGAAGAGAGTAGGAAGATATTGGAGTAATGTGGACATTAATTACGTTCAGCAGGTGTGTCTGGGTTGGACCGGAAGCTGAGTAAGCGAAGACTTTGTTGAATTTTTGCTTCACCTGCTGATTCAGAGAGAGAGAGAGAGAGAGAGAGAGAGAGAGAAGAGAGAGAGAGAGAGAGAGAGAGAGAGAGAGAGAGAGAGAGTAGGAAAACTAAACGGAAGTGAAGCTATAGAGATATTATTATGCTCCCATGATACATTACAAAGGCACATACAGAACACATGACTTAATAGTTACATAAATACAACACATATAACGATATATAATTCATGGGAGGACTTAGTTACATGATACTGTTACGGTCGATTTTTTTTTTCTTTTCTATGTGATTGAGGGAGGCAAAAGGCAGAACTACCTATAGCGAGTGCCTCCCCCATAGTTGAAAGAGTGACAGGGCCAAAATCAAAGGGATGTTCGAGTCAAAATGCCTGGACACACGGAGTTTGAAGCAATTTAAGTCATAGGAAGAGGGAAAGACTGGTAAGTGTTGTCAGATATTTCCCAAAGTTTCGGACACTGACTAATACTCAGAGGGATAAGCACTTTTACTATAAAGAAAGCGTGAAAAGGAACAACTTGAGATGGTTCGGCCATATGGAACGTATGGAAAGCGAGAGAATGACTAAGAGGGTGTACGAGACCGAGGTGGAGGGACAGAGAGGGAGAGGTAGACCGAATGAGAGGTGGAAGGATGGAGTGAGGAAGTACATGAACGAAGGCGGTGCTGGTTGGCGGGAGGGGCGTCGACTGACTGGGGACAGAGGTGCATGGGGGCGGTTCGTTCGTGGCCACCCCGGCGTAAGATAGACTATAAAGATACCAATAACACTTTTTGAGCGAAACCCACTGGAATCTATGACAACACTTAATACCCTCGATTGTACATCTAAATAATCAAGATAAAACACCATTGTATCAATGGAAATGGAGATCCTGATTTTGAGTTTGGTACGGTGCTTAAGGGGAGGTTTCCACTTGAGGGATTTTTTTTCGAACTTCCTTCTTCCTCATGTTTAGCCCCATTGCTTTTGAGATTTTAAGACGTTCTCCCCATTAGTTTAGCGATTTTAAGAACTTCCATCCCATATTAAGACCGTTCGTGCCATTCAGGTGTCGATTTTATCCTGGCGAGCGATAGCGAGCCTGTAATTTAAGAGGAACCGGCCTTCGGCCGGGACATTTTTCTACCGAAAAATGTACAAATTTATCTTGAAAGGGACTCAAGGGGGTATAATTTTAAGCTTGATGGAGGTCTAGGGAACAAACTAAATACCTCCCCTTAAGGAGAGATGAGTCAGTTTGTGCCCCCCCCCCCCCCTTCATCCTCATGTTTAACCCCATTCGTTTTCAGATTTGACGATGTTGGGGCCCATTAAGTTTGGCGGTTTTAAGACCTTTCACCCCGTGTCTTTGTCAATAGTAAGACTTTTCGCGTCATTTAGGTGTCGATTAATTCCCCGCGAGCCTGTCATACAAGAACATTTACACATATATATATATGTTTGGAAAGGGAGTCCTGGCGTTGCTTTTATAAGTTTAATGGGGGTCTAGGGAGGAAAGTGTGACAACAAATTCCATAATGTATTTACCTATTTGTATTTACCTATTTGTATTTACCTATTTGTAGTTTACAGGAATTGAGCAGCGCTCGTGTTGTCCTGTCTTAGTTACTTTATAATCAATCCATTTTACTTAGACAAGTATCGTAATGGATATTCCCAGTTCCCAGTATTTTGGACTAACATATCATAACTTATGTTGTCCCATTTCCATATTTACTTTTATCCAACCTAGATTTGAACATGTTAATGTTCCTCGCTCTCACCACCTCCTCCTCCAAGTTGTTCCAAGTCTCTATACTCCTATATGGGAAGCTGAATTTCTTTGTGTCCTTACGACATCTGCCCTTCCTCAGCTTAAACTCGTGCCCTCTTGTCCTTCCATTATCCCTCACGAATAGATCTTCCCTATCTACTCGTTCCAAACTTTTTACTCCCTTGAACATCGTTATTAAGTCGCCTCGTTCCCTTCTCTCTTTCAAGGTAGGCAGTTGTAGTGTCTTAAGTCTTTCCTCATATGTCAACTCCTTCAATCTTGGGATCATCTTCGTTGCTATCCTTTGGACTTTCTCTAATTTGTTTATATGTTTTTTCAAATGTGGTGACCATATCACTGCTGCATATTCTAATCTTGGTCTTATCATAGTCATTATCAGTTTTCTTAACATTTCTTCATCCAAATAGTTAAATGTTAGGTGTGTGTGTGTGTGTGTGTGTGTGTGTGTGGTGTTAAAGTATGTGTGTTAAAGTATGTGTGTGTGTGTGTGTGTGTGTTAAAGTATGTGTGTTAAAGTATGTGTGTGTGTGTTAAAATATGTGTTAAAGTATGTGTGTGTGTGTGTGTGTGTTAAAGTAAGTATGTGTGTGTGTGTGTGTGTGTGTGGGTTCAATAGCATGCACCGTTCACCTTTGACTAATCGTGTGCACAATCTGAAGCGGATGTTATATGAATGGAAATATCATGTTTAACATTTGTGTTAATGGTTTAACCCAAATCTCTGTTATCTCTCATCTCTCTCTCCCCCCCCCCTCTCTCTCTCTCTCTCTCTCTCTCTCTCTCTCTCTCTCTCTCTCTCTCTCTCTCTCTCTCTCTCTCTCTCTCTGTCTCTTACTTTCTTTCTTTCTCTCGCTCTCTTTCTTTCTCTCGCTCTCTTTCCTTCTATTTCTTTTTATCTTTTTTTTCTCTCTCTCTCTCTCTCTCTCTCTCTTTTCTCTCTCTCTCTCTCTCTCTCTCACACATCACTTTTCACAGGGTCCCTTTTTATGTGTATATATTATGTGGTACGGTCGGCCAAAGAAGTCGTGTCTCCGCTGCCATTACGTTTAGCTTGCTCTGTGCTGTAATAATGTCTGTCAGATGTTGAATAGGGCGTGTAAAGATAGGAACATGTTTGCATATCTCACTCGAAACGATGAATTAAAGCTTAGATAGTGCTGATACCAATTATTGATAAAAATATACTTGGTGCCGCGACATCACTTATAATATAGGCCAATTGCACCACTTGCGAGTTTCAGGCTATAAGGAAGTTGGAGCTGTGGACATCGATAGTAAACAGAAATGCAATAATAACGTAGGTTTCTGACGGCTAAAGAGTATGTTGAATTGGGTTTTGTGTATTGCAACATGTACTACAACCGAATTTAGCAGGTGTATAATTATGCCGATTATCGATATCTACAGCTCCAACTTCCCTATAGACCGAAACTTGCAAGCGGTCAATTGTCATCTTGACAGTAAGCAATCTAGATGCAATGTTAACCCCTTCAGTACCATGACGTCTTTTTACCTTTGATTCTGGCTAACATTATATGATTGTATGCAGTTTCAGAAGGACCTATGATGCTAAAAGGGTTTATTGTGATCGTTTTTACCCATTTGAGTTACATAGGTAGCTTACAAAGTCAAGAAAATCGTCTTATGGGGTAACCAGGATATGATGAACATGACTTAATGCTGGTGAAGGGGTTAAAATGACGTAATGGTGGTGAAGGGGTTAAAATGACGTAATGGTGGTGAAGGGGTTAAAATGACGTAATGGTGGTGAAGGGGTTAAAATGACGTAATGGTGGTGAAGGGGTTAAAATGACGTAATGGTGGTGAAGGGGTTAAAATGACGTAATGGTGGTGAAGGGGTTAAAATGACGTAATGGTGGTGAAGGGGTTAAAATGACGTAATGGTGGTGAAGGGGTTAAAATGACTTAATGGTGGTGAAGGGGTTAAAATGACGTAATGGTGGTGAAGGGGTTAAAAGCCTCAGTACTGTTAACAATTATGGATATGAAAAGGGTATAATATTAATGTGTCCGTGATATTCTACCCTTTCAGGACCCCAAAAAAGAGTTAAGGGGGGATGGTTCACTTTTTGGGCGATTTTTGCATGTATTCATTATTTTTCTAGTTTCCTCCCTAGACTTCCATCAAATAAAAAAAAAAAAAACATCCATTAGATCCCCCTTTTAGATTAATTTGTACATTTTTCGGTAGAACAATTTCCCGGCAGAAGGCTGGTTCTTCCAACATTACAGGCTCACTATCGTTCGCCAGGGAAAACATCGACACCTAAATAGCACGAAAGGTCTAAATATTGACGAAGAAATGGGGTGAAAGGTCTTAAAATCGACTAACTAACGGGGCAAACATCTTAAAATCTCAAAACCAATGGGGCTAAACACGAGGGAGAAAGGGGACCAGAAAAATCGAGTATAGTCGGCCGAAATAGTGCCCCGTGCGACTCCGGCCGTATTGTCAACATTGATTACCGATAGTTATACGCTGAGTTGGTGTTTTTGTTAGTGTGTGTGTGTGTGTGTGTGTGTGTGTGTGTAAGTGTGTGTGTGTGTGTGTGTGTGTAAGTAAGTGTCGGTGTGTGCATGTGTGTGTGTGTGTCAGTATATGTATGTGTGTGTGTGTGTGTGTACTTACTCTAGTTGTACTTACTCTAGTTGTATTGCGGGAGTGAGCATGCTCGTTATTTCCCGCCTCCTATATGTGTAGGTGTTATATGTATCGTTGGAATGGCTGTGAATGTGTGTGTAGTCTGTATTTTTAGCCAATTGGCGACATCGGAAACGAAGGCTTAGGGTGGATCTGTATGGTACCATTCTCACTATAGACGGTACCGTCTCGCCCGAAGGCTTAGGTAGCCATCAGCTTAGGTGAACCATATGATACCCATCTCGCCTTGTACCATTTTTGCCAACCCCAGATGGGACGTCACAACGTCGTCCACTTATTCCAGGTACCTATTTACAGCTAGGTGAACTGAGGCTAACACATGAAAGGAGACAAGCCCAATTTGTCTCCGCCCGGCCGGGGGATTGAACCCCCGACCCCTCGTGTGTGAGACGAGAGCTCTACCTACTAGGCTACGGGCTGTGTGTAAGTGTCGGTGCGCGTAATGAAGTGTGTGTAGGTTTGCGCGTGTACCCCACGGTAATGGCAGACACAGCATCATTACAAGGAGTTGGTAATAATGTTTGGCCAACCGTGGTTTTATTGGACAATATTATACAAAAAAAAAAAAAAAAAAAAATGGCCGTTATATATTCTGTCTTGCCCAGAAATATAGACGCCATAAAATACGAGCCTCCTCATCATTTATATACTAGCCCATACTTCATGTTGTTAATTAACCCTTTCAGTACCAGTACCGTCCTTCTGGCTACTATTAGACGACTTCATTGAATGTTAAAAGGGCGTCCGGAATTTGACAGGCTGCGAACTCTCACTTAAGGGGAGGTATTTAGTTTGTTCCCTAGACCTCCATCAAGCTTAAAATTACACCCCCTTGAGTCCCTTTCAAGATAAATTTGTACATTTTTCGGTAGAAAAATGTCCCGGCCGAAGGCCGGTTCCTCTTAAATTACAGGCTCGCTATCGCTCGCCAGGATAAAATCGATACCTGAATGGCACGAAAGGTCTTAATATGGAGTGAAAGTTCTTAAAATTGCTAAACTAATGGGGCAAACGTTTTATAATATCAAAAGCAATGGGGCTAAACATGAGGGAGAAAGGGGTCAAGAAAACAATCCCTCAAGTGGAGATCTCCCCTTAACCCTTTCTGACTAACACATATCCTTCTTAAACTGCGCATTAAGGGGGTGACCTGCTTTTTGTTATTTCTCTCCTTTTCTCTCTTTCTCTGGCTTGTATCCATTCGGCCCCATTCAGCCAACTATTTTAAGACGTTTATCCCCATCTAGGTGCCGATTTCTTCCTGGCGAGCGATAGCGAGCCAGCATTATATGAAGAAATCCGGCTTCGCCGGATAAATTTTTCTATCGAAAAATGTACCCTACACATTTAACCTGCTGCCAAACAAAAATAACAAATATGCTGGCTCGCTACCGCTCACCAGTAAACAATTGACACCTGGATGGAGATAAACGTCTTAAAACAGTAGGCTGAATGGGGCCAAATGGGTACAAGGCAGAGAAAGATAGAAAGGGGACCGAACAATAACAGTTCACCCCTCCTTAACGTCTAAATATATAGATACCTAGACTATAATTCAAAAGACGTCGCTAATATTAGAATGCTGGACATATGTTGAGAGGTACGGCATGTGTGTTATATAAGGCTACCTATCAGTAAATAATTAAGAGGAGGTTTTTAGTTTGGTCCCTAGATATCCATCAAGCTTAAGATTACACCCCCTTGGGCCCCTTTCAAGATAAATTTGGAGATTTTTCGGTAGAAAAATGTCCCGGCTGAAAGCCGGTTCCTCTTAAATTACAGGCTCGCTATCGCTCGCCAGGATAAAATTGACACCTAAATGGCACGAAAGGTCTTAACATTGACAGAAATGGGTCGAAAGTTCTTAAAATCGTCAAAATAATGGGGCGAACGTCTTAACATTAGAAAATCAATGGGGCTAAACATGAGGGAGAAAGGAGTCCAGAAAAAAATCCCTCAAGTGGAAATCTCCCCTTATTAAGGTCATTCAATGTGTTGGTAACGAATTGTTAGGTAATATGGGGACGTTATATAGGTTACTGCCAATGTGGTGATTTAACATATTCAATTTGGTGTACCTTTCTATTTGGTGTACCTTTCTATTTGGTGTACCTTTCTATTTGGTGTACCTTTCTATTTGGTGTACCTTTCTATTTGGTGTACCTTTCTATTCGGTGTACCTTTCTATTCGATATCTGAATAGTTGTATGCCAAGTCCACCCCTACTCTGTGCAACTCTCCAACCCAAGAGTGAAACGTTACTCTCAAACTTTCTTCTACTCAACAGCTGAGCTCTGGAACTCTCTCCCAGAATCAGTCTTTCCCTCTTCCTATGACTTAAATTGCTTCAAACTCAGTGTGTCCAGGCATTTTGGCTCGAACGTCCCTTGATTTTGGTCCTGTCACTCTTTCAACTATGGGGGAGGCACTCGCTATAGGCAGTTATGCCTTTTGCCTCCCTCAATCACATAGAAAAAAAAAAAAAAATCCATATATTTAGCCAATTATCGATCAAAATATAATTGGTGCCGAGACATCACTTATTAGACCGACTGTACGTATGTCAGTATATAATTAAGGTAATTAAATGTGTCGGTAACTAGTTAGGTAATAGGTTAAGGGGAGGTTTTTAGTGTGTTTCCTAGACTTCCATCAAGCTTGAAATTACACCCCCATGACCCCCTTTCAAGACAAATTTGTAATTTTTCGGTAGAAAAATTTCCCGGCCAAAGGCCGGTTCCTCTTAAATTACAGGCTCGCTATCGCTCGCCAGGAAAAAATCGACACCTAAATGGGACGAAAGGTCTTAAAAGTGACAAATGGGGTGAAAGTTCTTAAAATCGCCAAACTATTGGGACAAACTTTTTAAAATCTCAAAAGCAATGGGGCTAAACATGAGGGAGGAAGGGGTAAAAAAAAAAATCTCTCAAGTGGAAATCTCCCCTTAATGTCAATGTTGTGATCACCATATTCAATTTGGTGTTCCTTTCAATTCAATATCTGAATATTTGTATGCCAAGTCAATTATATTTACCCCGAAACATCACTTATTGATTGAACCCCAAATCCCTCCCATGTATACCATCCCTAACTCTTCCATTCCCAATCCCTAATCCACCAATCCATCAATTATAGTTACTGTATATTCCTAGCTTTTCTTTAGCCATCCTGTCCTGATTGAATAAATGAGGTGCGTAAGCGAAACTTTGTGTCAATCAAACCATCTGAGGCAATTATAATCCATACCAACTTATAATCCATACCAACTTATAATCCATACCAACTTATAATCCATACCAACTTATAATCCATACCAACTTATACTCCATACCAACTTATAATCCATACCAACTTATAATCCATACCAACTTATAATCCATACCAACTTATAATCCATACCAACTTATAATCCATACCAACTTATAATCCATACCAACTTATAATCCATACCAACTTATAATCCATACCAACTTATAATCCATACCAACTTATAATCCATACCAACTTATAATCCATACCAACTTATAATCCATACCAACTTATAATCCATACCAACTTATACTCCATACCAACTTATACTCCATACCAACTTATACTCCATACCAACTTATAATCCATACCAACTTATAATCCATACCAACTTATAATCCATACCAACTTATAATCCATACCAACTTATAATCCATACCAACTTATAATCCATACCAACTTATACTCCATACCAACTTATAATCCATACCAACTTATACTCCATACCAACTTATAATCCATACCAACTTATAATCCATACCAACTTCCTTATGTGCATTGTGAAGCCTGGGACTGTACCACTATACCCTGTTTCTTTTCAAATGACGGTAAATTGCAAATTTCGGTAGAAAAATTTCCAGGCCGAAGGCCGATTCCTTCTAAAATTAGAGGCTCGCTTTCGCTCGCCAGGAAAAAAATCTACACCTAGAGGGCACGAAAGGTCTTAATATTGACAACAAAATGAGGCGGAAGGTCTCGCCAAACTAACGGAACGAACGTCTTACAACCTCAAAGCTAATATGCTAAACATGAGGGAGAAGGGGGTCCAGAAAAAGCGAAGTATTACCCCCTTAACCCCTTCTGTACCGGAAACGTATTTTTAATTGCATTATACCTACATTTAGACGATGTTATGATGCTTAGGAAGGCTCTGTGGTGGTAGAAAGGGTTAAGTGAGATAGTTCCAAGCCTGTTGATTGCTGGAGGCCCTTTTTAAACTGAATAAAATCGTCTAATAGTAGTCAGAATAAAGTTAAAAAGACGTCTCGGTTCAGAAGGGGTTAAGAGGAACGAGGTCTCGTTTGTGCTTGTCGTGTAGAGACATTAATACGGCTCCCCGTTATCGTGATGTGTTAGTGTGTATTGGGGTTAATGAGATGTGTAGCGTAGTAATGGTTATAGTGTGGTGATGGTGATGATGATGGTAGATGGTGGTGATGGTAGATGGTGGTGATGATTGGTAATGGTGGTGGTGGAGGGGATTATAGTAGTTTATAATGGTGGTGATGATGATAATGGTGGTGGTAATGATGGTTGGTAATGGTGGTGGTGAAGGGGATTATAGTAGTGTAAATGTTGGTGATGGTGGTGATAATAGTGATGATCTATCTATCTATCTATCTATTGCAGTGGTTCCCAAACTATTTTAATGGCGATCCTTGATGTAATGGTTCATGGGTCCATGCGACTCTACTCCCTGAATGAATGTTATAATCTAGTGGTGGTAGATGTCAAGGCACTGCAATCAAGAAACTCTTCTAGTGTATGTCTTCTCGTTGGTACCAAACCACAAAGATGAGTTGTGGGGCCACCTGCAATGTCCACTGATTCATCTGTCTGTAGTGAAAAATGTCCTACTTTTTCAAAGCCACAATACGTTGAGATAGTATGTCTTCTGACATTGGGTCAATTCGACGTTTAATACTACTATTTGAAAGTGGTACTGATTCCAACTTCCTTTTGACATAATATTAGTATGTTCCACAAAGAGTTTTCACCATTGCCACTGCAGCTGGTTTGACACATAAGTTTTTTTTACATCTCACAATATTCCATGCTGCTTCAAAGGACGCCAATGAAGCCTTCCCCAGAGAAATAGATGATGAGCTGGGATCATCAATCCACCTTCGTTTTACCAACACTTTTTGTTCTTTCCGGTGAAATTTGGATGAACTGAACTCAAATAGAACTTAAATTTGTTATCCTTCATGGATTCGATAGCTAGGACTTGAAGGCACTGGAAATATCGAGGTCTTGCATTTACAGAGCGTTATCTAAACTCAGTGAAGCCATACTTTATGGCTCAAACTTTCCTGTCATTCTCTTACTAAATATTTCTGTGCTGTCTATCTTTCCCCTAACTCTACCAACTTTCCTAAATTCTTTGACTATCTAAACTCTACAGTGGAACACATTCTATCCATTTCTCCTTTCTCAGAAATCTCCATCTTAGGAGATTTCAACGTTCACCACCGCCAATGGCTCTCCTCTCACACTACTGATCCACCTGGTGAACAAGCCTACGTCTTTTCTATCCTAAATGACCTAGAGCAGTTAGTTCAGCAACCCACCCGTATCCCGGATCGCATCGGAGATCGGCCCAACATTCTTGACCTGTTTCTAACTTCTAACCCTTCTTCTTATACTGTCGATCTTTTCTCTCCTTTGGGCTCCTCCGACCATAAACTTATCTCTGTCACCTGTCCTATCTCTCCAGTACAGCCACCCGATCCTCCTAGCCGGCGGCGCTTGTGGCACTTTGGCGCTGCCGACTGGGAGGCTCTTTGGCAGTACTTCTTTGATTTCCCATGGAATGATTTCTGCTTCCATGGCCGAGGACCCTCGGAGAGTGCTGAACGCATTACCGAGGTAATCCTATCGGGCATGGAAGCATACATTCCATTCTCTTTCTCTCAGACTAATGCTAAAAAATCTTGGTTTACTCACGCCTGTTCTACTGCTGTCCGCAATAAGGAGGAAGCATTCAAACGGTACCGACGCCTTAAAACTCAAGACTCTCATTCTTCATATGTTTCTGCCCGGAATCAAGCCAAATCTGTTCTTCGACTTGCCAAACACTCTTTCATCAATAATAAATGCACTGAACTATCCAACTCTAGCTCTTCCCAAGCTTTCTGGCATCTAGCCAAAAACCTCTCCAACAATTTCTCTTCCTCGTCTTTCCCTCCCCTTTCCCACTCTGATGGCACAACCATCACTTCTTCCTCTGACAAAGCTAAACTCTTCGCTCAAACTTTTGCTAGAAACTCCACCTTGGATGATTCCGGTGCTATTCCTCCCTCTCCGCCCTCCTCTCTCTTACTTATGCCTAATATCCTAATCTCTTCTAAAGATGTACTTTCTACCCTCTCTGGGCTTAACACTAATAAGGCGTACGGTCCGGACGGTGTTCCTCCTGTTGTTCTCAAAAACTGTGCTTCCGTGCTGATTCCCTGCCTAGGCAAACTCTTTCGTCTCTGTCTATCCTCTAACGTCTTCCCTTCATGCTGGAAGTTTGCTCACATTCAACCTGTCCCAAAGAAGGGTGACCGCTCTCAACCCTCCAACTATCGTCCAATTGCTCTTATCTCTTGTCTTTCTAAAGTTTTTGAAACTATTCTTGCTTCCAAATTTCTTAAGCATTTCTCTTCTCATAATCTGCTCTCAGATCGCCAGTATGGCTTCCTTAAGGGTCGCTCTACTGGTGATCTTCTTTCATATCTTACTAACTCTTGGTCATCCTCCTTTCGGGACTTCGGTGAGACTTTTTCTATTGCACTAGACATATCGAAAGCCTTCGATAGAGTCTGGCATAAATCTTTAATTTCTAAACTACCCTCCTTCGGTTTCTATCCCTCCATCTGTGCCTTTGTCTCTAATTTCCTTTCCGGCCGTTCCATAGCTGCGGTTGTGGACGGCCATTGTTCACTTCCTCACCCTATAAACTCCGGTGTTCCTCAGGGCTCTGTCCTATCTCCTATTCTCTTTCTAATTTTTATAAATGATCTCCTTAACTGTACCTTAATTCCCATCCATTCATACGCAGACGACTCAACCTTACACTACTCCATTAGTTTTTCAGAACGCCCCAGCCAGCAATCCCTCAACGACAAACGTAATGAAGCCATAGAACTCTTAAATTCTGATCTAAATACTATTTCCAATTGGGGCAGAGAAAACCTTGTTAACTTTAATGCTTCCAAAACCCAATTTCTCCATCTATCTACCCGTCAGGATCTCCCAGCGGACTATCCCTTATTCTTCAACAATACAAAAATCAACCCTTCATCTTCTCTCAATATTCTTGGTGTCTCTTTTTCTTCTGCTCTCATTTGGAAGGACCATATTACCAGTCTTGCTAAGGCAGCCTCCCAGAAGCTGGGTGTGCTCAACCGCCTTAGGGGGTTCTTTTTCCCTGCACAGCTTCTTGCTCTGTACAGGGGCATAGTGCGCCCTTGTATTGAGTATTGTTCACATGTGTGGGGAGGTTCCTCTCACACCGCTCTCCTAGACAAAGTTGAAAGGAAGGCCTTTCGTATCATTAACTCCCGTCCACTCACCAACTCTCTGCAATCTCTCTCTCTCCGCCGCAATGTTGCATCTCTCTCGCTATTCTATCGCTACTATAATAATCAGTGTTCCTCAGAGCTATCCCAGTGCATACCACCTCCTTTACGTAGGGCACTTGGTACCCGTCTTGCAACTCAATCCCACCCCTACTCTGTGCAACTCTCCAACCCAAGAGTGAAACGTTACTCTCAAACTTTCTTCTACTCAACATCTGAGCTCTGGAACTCTCTCCCAGAATCAGTCTTTCCCTCTTCCTATGACTTAAATTGCTTCAAACTCCGTGTGTTCAGGCATTTTGGCTCGAACGTCCCTTGATTTTGGCCCTGTCACTCTTTCAACTATGGAGGAGGCACTCGCTATAGGTAGTTATGCCTTTTGCCTCCCTCAATCACATAGAAAAAAAAAAAAAATACTTAAAAAGATCTGATCTATACTGTAACTGTGCTTTGCGTTGACATGCTTGCCATTAAAGTAGTAATTAAAACAAATAAAACACTTTTAGAATAAGCCATATTGCAAGGGCAAAATGACCGAGGTTCTCAACATGATAAGATTTCATATCAATGTCCACATCTATCATGATAACCCGTATAGATGATTGCACAACACATATTCCTCACTCACACTCGTTTACCCAAACAGTCTATCTGGCAGTCAAAATGGAAATTTGACTGTTGCTAAAATTTGCATAATAATATGCCAACCACAACATTAAGCCTAACGACATGCAAAGTTAGATTATTCACCATGAAATGCATTCAACGAGACCCCCATCATTCACTCACTAACCGACATTTACTGGCTTATATTACATACATTTAAGGGGAGGTATTTAGTTTGTTCCCTAGACCTCCATCAAGCTTAAAATTACACCCCCTTGAGTCCCTTTAAAGATAAATTTGTACATTTTTCGGTAGAAAAATGTCCCGGCCGAAGGCCGATTCCTCTTAAATTACAGGCTCGCTATCGCTCGCCAGGATAAAATCGACACCTGAATTGCATGAAAGGTCTTAATATGGGGTGAAAGTTCTTAAAATCGCTAAACTAATGGGGCAAACGTTTTATAATATCAAAAGCAATGGGGCTAAACATGAGGGAGAAAGGGGTCAAGAAAAAAATCCCTCAAGTCGACATCTCCCCTTAAGGCCATATTCGTAATAATCCACACACACTGAAAAGTTGTATGCATAATATTTATTGTTGAAGCACATTCTGTGGCTTCGCTCCATCAAAAATATCAAGACTATTATTGATCTTGTTTGTCCATATTATACAGTATCAATGTATTATATTACTATTATCCTTGCAATAGTTTTCTGGATCTAGGTTGTGGATGCACACGGGTAGTAAGAACAATAGAACAAAAGCATATACAAATGGGCAATTTTGGGTTTTAGGTCGCGGTGTAAGTAAAAAATATGCTATAATGATAATATTATGTCTTCCAATCAGTAAAAACACGTCTGTTACTTCTTGCAGTAAATGCAAAGTAAATTAAATTATATGTTACTTGTATTGTGGTGTGAAAACGGTTAATAAGTAAAAATTAAATATATTGACATTGTTACTCATTGCAACAAGACAAAATATTGTTCTGTGTAACATGCAATACGTATAAAACAATTAAGTTCATTTCGCTGGGTTAAAGATGAAAGTGTAAACGGCTAGTAGTATTAAAAAATATATCATAAGGGTGACCTAGGATAGCCATTGTTAGATTTACTTCCCAAACGTGTACCATTCTTCACCTTATCCTAAACACGTACTACTGAACATCGTGGCAAAAAATAAAAATCTTGAAACATGTTGAATTGCAGTACCGGTATATACTGCATATACAATTATCCATACACAAGTAGGTTGCAGACAATACTAATGATTCATTAACCCCTTCTTTACCAGGGACGTCTTTAATTTTCTTGTAGCAATATTTACACGATTTTGTGGTTTAACAAGGATCTGTGGTAGTAAAAAGGCTATAGTTAGATAGTTAGAAGCCTGTTATTTGCTAGAAGCCCCTTTTAAGGGGAGGTTTTTAGTGAGTTTCCTAGATTTCCATCAAACTTGAAAATACACCCCGTTGACCCCCTTTCAAGATAAATGTTTACATTTTTCGGTTGAAAAATTTCCCGGCCGTAGGCCGGTTCCTCTTAAATTACAGGCTCGCTATCCCTCGCCATGAAAAAATCGACACTAAATGACACGAAAGGTCATAAAAGTTAAATAAATGGGGCGAAAGTTCTTAAAATCGCCAAACTAATGGGGCAAACGTCTTAAAATCTCAAAAGCAATGGGGCTAGACATGAGGGAGAAAGGGGTCTAGAAAAAAGTCCCTCAAGTGGAAATCTCCCCTTAAACTGAATACAATTGTCTAATTGTAGGCAGCATAAAGTGAAAAAGATTTAGCCGGTAGAGAAGGGGTTAACAAACTTCTTGAATATCACTGAATAGTAGGACTAGCCAACGAGTGAGTGAGGGTCACTGGGCATCAGACAGTTCAGACTCCAAGCCAGGCACACAGCATCCCGTACCGTACAGCTTAATTACGAGTATTTGGCATGATTAATTACGAGTATTTGACATGATTAATTACGAGTATTTGACATGATTAATTACGAGTATTTGACATGATTAACGGTAGCCACACTGAATAGCTAATGAACGAAACTCTTCATGTGATGGGAAATTCTATTGTTAGGATTTCAAATACAGGAATATTTATTCTTAAGTCTAACATAATTTGATTATGTAAGCATATTTATAAATTCACACGTTTCACGATGGGATGTTTGCACTAATAGTAGTTTCACGATGGAATGTTTGCACTAATAGTAGTTTCACGATGGGATGTTTGCACTAATAGTAGTTTCACGATGGGATGTTTGCACTAATAGTAGTTTCACGATGGGATGTTTGCACTAATAGTAGTTTCACGATGGGATGTTTGCACTAATAGTAGTTTCACGATGGGATGTTTGCACTAATAGTAGTTTCACGATGGGATGTTTGCACTAATAGTAGTTTCACGATGGGATGTTTGCACTAATAGTAGTTTCACGATGGGATGTTTGCACTAATAGTAGTTTCACGATGGGATGTTTGCACTAATAGTAGTTTCACGATGGGATGTTTGCACTAATAGTAGTTTCACGATGGGATGTTTGCACAAATAGTAGTTTCACGATGGAATGTTTGCACTAATAGTAGTTTCACGATGGGATGTTTGCACTAATAGTAGTTTTTCCATTATATTTCACTTTTTTCACCAGATCTTCCCAAGACCCTCAGAAAACTCCTCGTGACCCTTGTTTGGGTATCGACCATGGGTTTGGGAACCTCTGATCTATTGCCTGACGCCGTGATCCCCGAAGGAGTGGCCACGAACGAACCGCCCCCATGCACCTCTGTCCCCAGTCAGTCGACGCCCCTCCCCCCAACCAGCACCGCCTTCGTTCATATACTTCCTCACTCCATCCTTCCACCTCTCTTTCGGTCTGCCCCTCCCTCTCTGTCCCTCCACCTCGCTCTCGTACACCCTCTTAGTCATTCTCTCGCTTTCCATACGTTCCATATGGCCGAACCATCTCAAGTTTACAGGTAGTAATAAAAGCGATTAAATTAGTAGTGATGCCGATGCTATGTTGATGATGATAGTGGTGATGATGTTGTTGTTGTTGTTCCCCAAGCTTCCTGGCCGAACAGCCCCAAGGCCCCGAGTAAGGCCAAGGCCATAAACGAGCGCCCCCACAGAACCCTCCCTGCCGACCACAATAAAGCCTGGGTGACCGAAGCCACTCCATGGCGGGGAGCTGAGAGGGTGCGTAAACGCCCGGGAAACCAAAGCCCCACCCAGGGCCCTGTGCCCCTCAGCAATTATGAAGAGAAAGTTGAGGGGCAAAGGAATAATGTGACGCTTTAGCTTCCAATCTTGGTAGATTGGGAGGTCAATCCACGGAAGAGACGCCGTCAGTTGAGATCTAGAAAATATATAAGTAAAAGGAACAGTCAGAGTAAGCTATGGGTATGGCAGAGATCGCTCAGGTCTCACTCTGATAGACCAGCCCATCACCATTGGTGATGATGTTCTTAGTATTAGTGATCAAGGTTTTACTAAGTATGTCAACATGCATCTATCTATCTATCGATCTATTTACTCAGGCCCAATCCCCACTTTTCCTTTTTTCTTTTTTTTGAGGGGAGGCGGGGGGGGGGGGGGGGCGACTCAAGACAGAACAAGAACAGGGACAACACAAAACACAACAGAAAACAATGAACACACAACAAATCGGTCAAAAATGTGGTGTTCAATCTGCTTCAACTCGGTCGAATAGAATAATTACAACTTCTGTACCGGAGACTTGTATGTTCTGGTCAATCCCAGAATCTATTAGCCTTCATCTGTTCTGCGATTTCTAACTTTATCTTCACTGACTGCGTTTGTAAATGAATAACTTTATTTTATCCCCCCCTCAGTTACTAACCCATCTGTCCCCTACTAACTTCCTAATCCTGCCACGGACATTAGTTCCAGGGCAGTAATAACTTTATTTTATCCTCTCCTCAGTTACTAACCCATCTGTCCCCTACTAACTTCCTAATCCTGCCACGGACATTAGTTCCAGGGCAGTAATTTCCTTTCCAATGTTCCCTTACCCACTCTAAACCACTGTTTGGACACTTGATCCTCAGTGTTTTGGAGGACAAGCAGCCTAGAAGGGTCACTAGATCTGTTGTTGCTTGATTTCCTTTGTACTCTTACCCAACCCATTATTCCCTCCAAAAGCCTTCCCAATCCTCAACCCACCCTCCAAGAATCCTCAACCCACCCTCCAACAATCCTCAACCCACCCTCCAACAATCCTCAACCCACCCTCCAACAATCCTCAACCCACCCTCCAACAATCCTCAACCCACCCTCCAACAATCCTCAACCCACCCTCCAACAATCCTCAACCCACCCTCCAACAATCCTCAACCCACCCTCCAACAATCCTCAACCCACCCTCCAACAATCCTCAACCCACCCTCCAACAATCCTCAACCCACCCTCCAAACAATCCTCAACCCACCCTCCAAACAATCCTCAACCCACCCTCCAAGAATCCTCAACCCACCCTCCAACAATCCTCAACCCACCCTCCAAACAATCCTCAACCCACCCTCCAAACAATCCTCAACCCACCCTCCAAACAATCCTCAACCCACCCTCCAAACAATCCTCAACCCACCCTCCCAACAATCCTCAACCCACCCTCCAAACAATCCTCAACCCACCCTCCAACAATCCTCAACCCACCCTCCAAACAATCCTCAACCCACCCACCCAACAAGCTTTACAGTTAAAATGTCTACCGGTACTCTTTACTTTAGCCACCTAGATTTCTATTTTCTATACTAGCTAGAGTTAGGCGATTTTGTGCAGCTCAAGAAGGTTCTGGTGTGGTAAAAAGGGTTCATTTTAAGATAGTTCGAAGCCTGTTAACCCGTTCAGTACCGGGGACGTCCTTTTCATCATTACTCTGACAACGATTAGACGATTTTGTTCAGCTTAGGAAGGACCTCTAGTAATAATAATAATAATAAGGCTTCCAACTATCCCCCACCCCACCCTTTTAACTACCACAGGTCCTTCCTAAGCTGCACAATATCGCCTAAATAATACAGCTAGAAAACAAACGCTATAACACACGTCGCTGGTACTCAAAGGGTTAATTGCTGGACGCCCTTCTTAAGGGGAGGTTTTTAGTTGATTCCCTAGACTTCCATCAAGCTTAAAATTACTCCCCCTTGACCCCCTTTCAAGACAAGTTTGTACATTTTTCGGTAGAAAAATGTCCCGGCCGAAGGCCGGTTCCCCTTAAATTACAGGCTCGCTATCGCTCGCCAGGAAAAAATAGACACCTAAATGGCACGAAAGGTCTTAAAATTGACAGAAATGGGTCGAAAGTTTTTAAAATCGTCAAAATAATGGGGCGAACGTCTTAAAATTAGAAAAGCAATGGGGCTAAACATGAGGGAGAAAGGAGTCAAGAAAAAAATCCCTCAAGTGGATATCTCTCCTTAAACTAAATAAAATCGTCTAATATAAGCTAGCGTAAAATGAAAAGGACAGCCCTGGGACTAAAAAAAAAAAAAAAAAAAAAAAAAAAAATTCCCCCGGATGTATGTTTCCGCCCATTGCTCGCCCCACCTCTCTTTTTAAGGGGAGATGGGCCGCTTTTCTGGACCACGTTCTCCCTCGTGTTTAGCCCCATTAGTTTTCAGATGTTAAGATGTTTGCCCCACTAGTTAGTCAATTTTAAGACCTTTCGCCCCCATTGCTTCGTCAATATTTAGACCTTTCGTGCCATTTAGGTGTTGATTTTTTCCCTGGCGAACGATAGTGAGCCTGTAACGTTGGAAGAATCGGCCTTCGGCCGGGACATTTTTCTACCGAAAAATGTACAAATTAATCTAGAAGGTGGATCTAATGGATGTTTTTTATTAAATTTGATGGAGGTCTAGGGAGGAAACTAGAAAAATAATTAATAGATACAAAAATCGCCCCAAAAGTGAACCATCCCCCCTTAAGCCGGTATCACACGAGCACTATTTCCCTCAACACTGGTCTGGCAGCTTATGAGGTCAACATTTACAATAGTCGGTGGTTACCTAAATTAATCGACTATGAGTCTACTTTCCGATACCCCAGTGCAAAATATTCCAGAAATGTTGCCAGAAAAATGTTGATGATGGAATGTTGACTATAAAAGCTCTCGTGTGATACCGGCTTTACCCGTGTGTGTGTGTGTGTGTGTGTGTGTGTGTGTGTGTGTGTGTGTGTGTGTGTGTTACTCAGTTACTTGTTCGTCAAGGGGAATCCACGCAATGCGAGCTAAGCTCATTATTATCGCGCCTCCTTAACTGGGAATGTATTGCGTGAAATGCATGTTAAGTGTTTTATGTACTGTTGGAATGGCTGTGGATGTGTGCGTAGTCTGTATTTAGCCAATTGGCGACATCGGAAACGAAGGCTTAGGGTGGATCTGTATGGTACCATTCTCACTATAGACGGTACCGTCTCGCCCGAAGGCTTAGGTAGCCATCAGCTTAGGTGAACCATATGATACCCATCTCGCCTTGTACCATTTTTGCCAACCCCAGATGGGACGTCACAACGTCGTCCACTTATTCCAGGTACCTATTTACAGCTAGGTGAACTGAGGCTAACAAATGAAAGGAGACAAGCCCAATTTGTCTCCGCCCGGTCTGGGATTGAACCCCCGACCCCTCGTGTGTGAGACGAGAGCTCTACCTACTAGGCTACGGGCTGTGTGTGTGTGTGTGTGTGTGTGTGTGTGTGTGTGTTGGGGGGGGGGGGGGGGGGTTAGCTGTAACCAACTCCACCACAAACAATATTACTACACCGACCTACTGTACACCCGTATGATCTTGTTAAACACACACACACACACACACACACAATTATCTCTCTCTCTCTCTCTTTATATATATATAGTGAAAGTGCCTCTTTAAAACTTGCCCGGTGCTAACATTATCACATCCTACATGAACAGCCCACAGTTTCTGTTTGAGGGGAACGGGGGGTGGTAGGGGTCATCCAATATCAACCAATAGTTAATGGGATCCTTTCGGGTACCAAATAAAGGGACTGACAAGGTTTTTGTTGACATTGATGTATTCATTATCGAGATATTGTGTCAACAGGCAACAAACACAAAACCACACAACACAAACATTTGATTGGTATTTGTGAGGGTCCAAGAAGGCGGGAGTGTGGTTGAGGGTCATCATCTAACGCTATCCAATCAATGTTAAGGGGAGGTTTTTTAGTTTGTTTCCTACTCTTCCAGCAATCTTAAAATTTCACCCGCTTGACCCCCTTTCAAGATAAATTTGTACATTTTTCGGTAGAAAAATTTCCCGGCCGAAGGCCGGTTCCTCTTAAATTAACAGACCCAGATTCACTAACGGTCGTACGATCCGAAAACTCCCTTACCGTTCCCTTACGTCTCAACGCTGGTATTCACGAAGCGTCGTAGCGGCCATCTTTGATCGTAGGAAGCCCCTAAAATCCCCTTTCGCAAAGGGTGGTCCAGACCACCCTTACATGAACTTGACCCGGATATAAGTACACAAATATCGATAACACAACCCGCGACCATAACAAATTCGTCTGCAGTATAGCTCTTTATGACACACTAAGTCATTATTGAGGCAATAATAGCGCAATATTTTTTTTTTTTTTTTTTTTTTTTTCTATATTCCAACTTACTTCCTCTCGGGCATAGGCTGAGAGCCTTAACATTCACCGCTTTACAATGAACAGTGAAGCCCGTGAGGTCTTGTTCCAGTCTAGGGAGTGAGACATGTGAAGCACGTAGAGCACAACGAGCACCTGCCATCTTGCCTTCACATGAGGCACGGTGCTCACTCATGGCCCGAAACGACCCCATCTCTGAAGCCACCTCGTTCCCGTGCTTCACTGTATCACCCCTTACACTCGGACTCTCACACTTACACACACACAACGCCACCTGTTGAGCAGATAACTCACCAGGCATTGCACCCCTATAGCATATTTTGAATATGGGAATATTCATACAGTGCTATTTAATCAGGGAACAATGAGGGTATTTTATTGACGTTTCGGTGGGCTTGTGGTAATGCACTGATACCAGGTACAGCACAAATTCCATCCCAATAATATCTTCCCATTGATACATCGGGATTTGAACCCGGGACCCCTGGATTACCAGGCCAGTGGCAAGACCACTCCACCACACCTCCCCTATGATTGTTAACTTGTGTTTACAACACCATTAAGGCATTTAATACAAAGTATGAATATATTTGTATCTTTAATGTCTTATGACAGGCCGAATTAAGCTATGAATAGCCTACATATGCCAGCCTAGACCTAGTCAAGGTTAATTGATGCACAAATTCATGTGCTGCGACAACACGTAGCCTACCATTAGTAGATTTTAACCCTCATTTATTGCGGAAATGTTTTATTCCAACTCCCCACCACCTCTGAGTTAGATTAGGGTAGCCTATTCCTCAACAAATTTGAAAGTATCACAGGAACAAAATGATGAAAAGAATTACCCTAGGCCTAGCCTAAAAAATGAATAAATAATAAACGCTGTGTGAATAATTTTGTTTAGCCTACCCTAGGATATAACCTAGGTTTATTTTGAAAAAGTTAGGGCTATTTAGGCTAGAAAAGTTAGGCCTACATATGGTATTTTGGTTAGGCTAGCAATGCCTAGCTGGGTTAGATTAGGGTAGCCTATTTCCTCAACAAATTTGAAAGTATCACAGGAAAAAAAATATGAAAAGAATTACCCTAGGCATAGTCTAAACAAAAAATAATAGGCTAGCCTATATGGTGTTGTGAATATTTTTGTTTAGCCTAGCCTAGGATATAACCTAGGTTTATTTTGAAAAAGTTAGGGCTATTTAGGCTAGAAAAGTTAGGCCTACGTATGGCATTGTGGTTAGGCTAGCAATGCCTAGCTTGGTGTAGCCTAAGCATGGTAAAGTAGAAGCCTAGCAGGTTAAGATGGTGTTTGCAGGCGTACCGTCCTCATTGTTGACTAGGCTAGCTGTTATGGTATTTTGGTAATATATTTGATGATGGCAATAAGTCATGGGAGGTGAGGGGGACAAAGCCCCCCTCAACCTATCATTATTTCCCATGGCCAACTGTTGGATAATAGATTGAGGAGGCCTATGCTAGGCCTATTTTGAAAAGGTAGATAGGCCTCGAGGTGTTGTGAATACAAAAAAATTACCCTAGCCTAGGCCTATTTTGAAAAATTAGGCCTAGGCTAAGTCTGGCATTTTGGCTTGGCTAGAACTGCCTGTGTAGGCATAGACATAGTAAAGTCTAGCATTTTGGTTTGGCTCGCCCTGTCTAGGTGTAGACATGGTACAGTAGAACAATATACTGTGGTTAAGGTATAAATAATACACTCCCAACTAGCCTAACATATGATTATCAATGATCAATCCGTCGAAAATCCTTTAACTTGGGCCACTAACAGGCTTCCCTGTAGCCTAGCTAGGCTAATTTCTAATCATCATTAACAAGATACTCTATTCTTCTTCCTGCTGGCTGTGGTGGATCGAATTAGCCATGTTAAACAATGACAAGCTCATAAATTAAAGTATATTAGGTTCTTCTTGGCGCTTCGGTCATGTGGGTGACATATTGTTTATTTACAAAGGCCAAGCGCCTGATTGGTCAAGAGAAGCCTCGATGAAAATAACCGAAAGGGAGCCGTAAGGGAGCTCAACGATGCGTTCGTGAATACACCTTCCGCACTCCCTTAGGAACGATCGTAGGTTGCTGTACGACATCGCACGCTACGACCGTTAGTGAATCTGGGGGCTCGCTATCGCTCGCCAGGAAAAATTCGACACCTAAATTGCACGAACGGTCTTAAAAGTGACATAAATGGGGCGAAAGTTCGTAAAATCGCCAAACTAATGGGGCGAACGTCTTAAAATCTCAAAAGCAATGAGGCTAAACATGAGAGAGAAAGAGGTAAGGAAAATAATCCCTCGAGTGGAAATCTGCCCTTCATGGAATCTCTCCTTGCTGATCAAGTGTCTTCCAAACTTACTTTTCTATTATCGAGGTAGATATTTGAAAACACACACACACACACACACACACACACACACACACACACACACACACATACAGGCGAACAGGACCAGAAAACAATATATGCCTTGGGCTTCACGCCTTTGGTGACGCGCAGCGTAAATATATTTAATTATTATGTTCTATCCAACAACCAACTCTACTCCTAAAATCGATTAATGAAATATTACAAACACATGTGGCAGTCCGTGGATTCGAACCCAGGACGCTCACACCGAAAATCAACACCTTATGCATTACGCCGCGAAGACAGTTAAAGAATGGTGGACACAATACAGATAGGCTACATATTGTATAACGGGTCAACATGGAGCAACTTGGTTGAGCCCAAGTACTTTTTATCTTTTACTGTACTTCTCATTTATCAAATTATTCTTCCTCTATTCAAATATTCTCTACTCGCCTACTTTACTCTAGCCATCGTATCATATCGTATCATATCGTATCATATCGTATAATAGGTAAACGAAAGCATCCAACTAACAACACCATTTCTCTTTCTCCCCTTTTCCAGTCGTGTTGCGTCAGAAGATGGCGTCAGCGCGGGTGATGCTGATCCGTGGGTCCCTGATGCTGAACGCTGTGTTGGTGATATACCTGTGTCTCACCCGCCTGTCCACCACACCTTCCTACCCGCAACAGAGCAACCTAGCCAATATCTTCCAGGCCCAGCAGGACTCTAGTGGGACGGTGTATGCCAGACAAGCTCCACTACAGACTCAGGAGGAGGAGGGTAGGTTAATTCATATTTTTTCACCAACCAACTTTACTTCTAAACTCAATTAATGAAATCAATAAATACATGTGGCACTCCAAGTACTCTAACCTAGGATACTCACACCGAAATTCCTCGCATTTATGCATTACGCTATCAAAACAGTTAAAGAATTATGCACAAGCCTACGATTTATTATGCAGTTTCGAATCTTGCATATTAATCTGAGCATGCATACTCGGTCAAAGAAGTATCTGCACCCCTATGACCTGGTGTGTACAGCTCGGTAGGGTTGGCACCTCTGACACATGGATATAGTTGCAGGCAGACGTGCCAAACCTATCAAGCTTTTCACACCAGATGATCAGCGTAGGGGTGCAGATACTTTTTTGACCGAGTGTACATACATTCCAATGTGCTATGGTAGCCTAATGTAATGACGAATGGAAGGGGTAATTAATGGGTCACTTAATCCTAGGGAAGGCCTGCTATTTATTGCTCCTGAACCAGAATTAATTCATATTTTTTCACCAACCTATCTATCTATCTATTGCCGGACGCCTTACTCCCCTTACTGGGGGTGGCCATACACAGAAGGCCCCCATGCGGACCTATTCCCTGTAAGAGGGACAACCCGAGCCAGTTTACTGAAGGACTTACAGGATTGACCACTCAATTTAGGATCCGTCCGACTCCGAGGCCCTCTGTTTCTTGTTAGCACTATTTTTCTACAGTGGTGTTCAGCTAGTCCATCCACTAACCTGCCTTACACTTAGATAAGCAATACGGATTTGTATCAGGTTTACTCCCCTAGACAGGTTGCTGACCAAGGCTGACGAGTCTCATCCACCCGGATTTTTATAAAGTTGTCTCCCCTAGATGGGTTGCCGACCAAGGCTAACGAGTCCCATCCACCCAATTTCACCAACCAACACACTCCCAAATGTTGATAGGATGGATTACGATGGCCCCGATGTTTATTTCCAGTTATCGATAAATTGCAAAGTTCCCATCGATGTTACTGTTATTATGGAGATATTGTAGCGAAATATGTTGGTAATTATAAAAAACTTAGCATTAATAGGATAGTAGAAGACAGTAGATTCATATTTGTCATTAAGTATTGAAATATATGTTGTTCTATCTATTCTATCTATATGCTCTGGCCCAATCCCCATTTTGGGGGTAGCCGACTCAAGACAGAGCAAGAACAGGGAAAACACAAAAACAACATAAAAAAAAAAATAAACACAGATAAAAAGCACAAACTCACACACATCCAGGTCACCCAGGAGAAGACCCAGAGACCAGGGTTACCAAGGTCGCTCCAGCACTCCCCCAGCCCCTAACCACCCGGAGAGGTTCCGATCTCGGCAGGCAGACATGCAGCGGAGCCAAAGCCTCAAGCCCTCCCACCACACTTCCAGGCACACCCTTCATATTAATCGTCCCCCCGGGCCAGGCGCCTGATGGACTATTATCTAGTCCAACTTGCGCCCGACCCCTTACTCCAAATGACCACGTGTTCACTCAACTATTCACAAGCATTCTCCATTCACTCCTGTCCACCACCACTTCCCCTGCCTGATCTATAGTCATTCCTCTATCATCCAAAGCCTTTCTTACACAGTCTCTCCATCTCAATGGGGGTCTTCCTGCCCTTCTATCTCCCCTTGTACCTGACTCACATATTCTCTTTGTAAGCCTTTCATCTCCCATTCGTTCAACATGACCATACCAGCTCAGCACCCTTCTGTCCACTCTGGCTGACAAATGTTCCTGCTGCCCCACTCTCCTACGTATCTCTTCATTCCTCAATCTGTCTCTACGAGTAACTCCACACATACTCCTCAAGCAGCTCATCTCCATCACATCCAGCCCTCTTTTCTCCTTTTTCTTCAGAGCCCATGTCTCAGCCCCATACATCACTGTTGGCACAACAATTCCTTGATACAGTGCACTTTTTACTTTCACTCCGAAATTTCTCGTCTTCCACATACTTCCCATTGCTCCGAAAACCTTCCTTCCTTCACACACTCTCTGTTTTACCTCCACTTCCATACCTCCACTCCTGCTTATCGTTCCTCCTAGATATTTAAAACACTCTACTTGTTCCAATATTTCCCCATCCAGCCTCATATCTAGATTCACCCTATGCTCTCCCCTATTACACACCATTACTTTACTTTTATTGACGTTCACCTTCAGTTTCCTCCTTCCACAAACCACACCAAACTCTTTGACTACCCGCTGCAGTTTCTCATCAGAATCCGCCACCAATGCTGTGTCATCAGCGAACAGCATCTGATTCAACTCCCAATCTCTACCATTCTTTCCTACTAAACCCAATCCTCTTCCCATAGTTCTCATTTTCACCTCCCTCACCACACCATCCATAAACATATTAAACAGCCATGGTGACATTACACAACCCTGTCGCAAACCTACCTTTACCTCAAACCATTCACTCAACTCACCATTTCCTACTCTCACACATGCTCTGCTCCCTTCATAAAAACTCTTAACTGCTTCTAACAAATTTCCTCCTATTTCATAAATCCTTAACACCTTCCACATTGCTTCACGGTCCACACGATCATACGCTTTTTCCAAGTCCATAAAAGCCCAAAATATCTCCTTATGCTTCTCTAAATACTTCTCGTATAACTGTCTTACTGCAAACATCTGATCCACGCACCCTCTTCCCCTCCTAAAACCACACTGTTTTTCTCCTATTGCAACTTCCGTACACTTTATTATCCTCTCTATCAACACCCTGCCATACAGCTTTCCAACCACTGACAATAAACTAATACCTCTATAACTTGAACACTCCTGCCGATCTCCCTTCCCCTTGTACAACGGCACAATACATGCACTCTTCCAGTCTATTGGTACCATTGACACAACAAAGCACACATTGAAAAGTCTCACCAACCAATCTATTATCACATCTCCACCCTTCTTTATACACTCCACAGCAATATCATCCAAACCTTCTGCTTTTTCCGCTCTCATTTGTTTCACTGCTTCTTTCACCTCATTTTCCTCAATCCTTTCATTCATTCCCTGCCACCTGGGTGGCCTGGGTAACCTATCTCCATCCACCTCTGCTTCAATCACTGCTTCTCTTCCATCTCTTGTATTTAACAAAGATTCAAAATACTCGGCATATCTTTTCCTCACTTCAACTGGTTCCACTAGTAATTCTCTATTTTCATCTTTCACTGACTCTTCCCTCTTTTGTCCTCCTTTCCTTACTTTATTTACCTCCTTCCAGAACATCTTCTTTCGTTCTTCAAAATTCTCACTCAGCCTTTGGCCCCACCTTTCGTTTGCATCTTTTTTCGCTTCTCTAATTTTCCGTTTTGCCTCTCTCCTTTTCTCCTTGTACCTCTCCCATACCTCAACACTACCATCCTGTAAAACCCTCTCAAAACACTGTCTCTTCTCCTCAAGCTCAACTGCCTTTCTCACCGTATCATTCCACCACTCGCTTCCCTTCCTGATACCTCTGTTGTTACAGGATTCAAAATAAACTTACTAATTTGGGTGGTCAGGCTCGTGTCCAGTTGGGTGTAAAACTTGAAGTACACAGGAAGGAAATCAAGCAACAACAGTCTAGAATAAGACCTCCAAACTTCGTCGTGTCCAGCGATTGAATCTCCCGGTTATAGTAATAAAGCCGGTATAACACGAGCGCTTTTTCACTCAACATTTATCCTCAACACTGGTCTGGCAGCTTATGAATTCAACATTTAAAATATTTCGGTTGCCTAAATTCATCAAGTATCAGTCTAGTTTCCAATACCGGTGCAAAATATTCCAGAAATGTTGTCAGAAATTTTTTGATCATCGAATGTTGACTATAATAGCTCTCATGTGATACCGGCTTAAGTAACACCCCTTTATTAACATTAATCAATTACAAACCCCAATGTACTTTAAGAAACTAATGAAAGCATAATTATGGTCCTCCCGGGATTCGAACTCGGGACACCACACCCAGAACATAAGTAATAAGATAGTAAACCCATTTTAGGAGAGATAATTAGGGGCCAAAAACGCCTTTCGAGAGGAGAGCTTAATTGGCAATGTTTCACTTATAACTTCTTTTGAGTAACAGTGGCAATAAAGTGCTAACAGGAATTTTATCACTCGTTAGCTTTGAGTTTTAAGGAATTTCAAGTTTTAGACATCAATATTTAACTTACAAATAAAACTACAATAAATTTCTAGCGCACATTTAATAACAATGCAAAGTTGTTAACAATACAAGACAGAGCCCGAATAGGGACAACATAACAGAAAACAATTAACACACCAACAAAACAAAAAAATACTTATATACTAAGGGATGATATTAACTTTCTCAACAGGTCAAAATAAACCGAGTACTTCCATGAACGGTGCCTTAAATGTAAACAACCTGGAGAGCGCCAACCAGCAGCTCCCCCCAGTCCTTCCCCCCATGGCTCTAGGGGGTGGACAGGGGGACGAAGGACTGCGGGATATCTCACTGGGGGGGCGGAGAACCCTGGGACAGCTGCCAGATGCTGAGGTTCCTCCAGTAGCAGCAGCAGCTGGAACAGGAGATACAAGTGAGTTTTTTTTACTATATTTTCATATTCTATCTATCTATCTATTTACTCAGGTCCAATCCCCACTTTTTTTTTGGTGGGTGGGGGGGGGGGGGGGGGGTGTCCGACTCAAGACAGAGCAAGAATAGGGACAACACAAAGCACAACAGAAAACCTTGCTCAGGACCTTGGGGCTGCTCGGCCAGACAACCTGGGGAACAGCAACAACAACAACAACAATGAACACACAAAAACAAAAAAACAAAATGACACATCTAGGTCATCCAGGAGAAGACCCAGAGACCAGGGTCACCAAGGTCCCAATCCAGGGTATAAATCTAGCCCGAAATCTGACGTTTAAACGATTGTTGTGAATTCGGATCTTGTGTTCTTTTTGTTAAAATAAACTTGATGAATTAATTTTGCTATTTGCTAGATGCCGTAATTCCCGTGAAGGGGTGGCCATGAATATTAGGCATTTGTCACGAATTGGTAGGTCAAGTTGCCCGAGCTTGACATCTACCAATAACATTTTGACAGAACGGGTTTGACCTCCCGACCCTTTGATCAGCAGCTGACACTTTACTGACTATGTCACGGCTCGTGAGTGAATTAATAAAAACAACATTTGAGGAGAAACACTTTATCAGTAAAGTGTTCCTCCTTAAATTAGTTTTTTATCCATTAAGTGTTCTTGAGTATGACTCCTCTTCCACGAAAATAATTGTCTAAAAAAATGGCCCACAGGTTCAGGAAGAGGAGGAACAGGTGAAGGAGGAGGAGACACAGGAGCAGCGGGTGAACCAGAAGAACCACCCAGGGATGTGCAAGAGAGCGTGGGGGTCACAGAACACCTGGTGGCCCCGGAACCCCTAGCTAACGACTCGCCAGACCCGCCTATGGATTCCATGGAAAGAAAAGTGTACCCCGACCTCCGCGAGTGCACTACACGTCCCCTGAGGCCTTTCTATCAGCAACGAGGGGATTATTGGGTCTTGGAGAACTATATCCCCGCAGTCATGGCTTTTAGATGTGATGAGTCCATTACGTATACGACACACGGAGACTACACATTCTTGGATAACTTGGAGCCCCTCACATCGCGCTGGCAGGTAAGTGTATCCTCTAGGTTAACCGAGTCTAATGTTAGGTAAAACATAACAACAAACTAATGATTGTTGTTGTAGTAATACCAAGGGGACATGGGCCGGTTTTCTGGACCACTTTCTGCCTCATGTTTAGCCCCATTAGTTTTCAAATGTTAAGATGTTTACCCCATTAGTTAGTCGGTTTTAAGACCTTTCGCCCCATTTCGTTGTCAATATTTAGACCTTTCGTGCTATTTAGGTGTCAATTTTTTCCCTGACGAACGATAGTGAAAAATGTACAAATTAATCTAGAAGGGGGATCTAATGGATGTTTTTTTTTAAATTTGATGGAGGTCTAGGGAGGAAAATAAACAAATAATTAATACATGCTAAAATCACCCAAAAAGTGAACCATCCCCCCTTAATTCCTTCTGCACCATGACTCCAATTTGATTCTGGCTAAAATTAGACGATTTTAAGCAGTTTAAGAAGGACCTATGTTACTAAGAGGGTTTATTGAGATCGTATTTACCCATTTGAGTCGTAGAGGTAGATTATAAACTAAAGAAAATCGTCTAATGGTAACCCGAATATGATAAAAATTACGTAATGGTGGTGAAGGGGTATCCCCGCGGCATCCAGGTAGTTCCAGGAGCTGCATCTATAGTGATAACCAGAGTATTCTATGTCAGCTGTAAGATCAGGTAAAATATAATAACTCTTCCCTCGAATCAATAGAACAACACAAGATGTACAGCATTTATTATAAGGTAAAACTTACACAATAAACAAGCCAAAACAGGGACGACACCATATAAAGACAAAAGAACTTATCAAAATCGCTATGTGGAAATAATGCTTAGGGTGTAGCCTACATCACTACATGAGCAAGTTAATCTGTTACCCAAGCAAATTAATCACACACATAACAACACACTCTCATCATGTTCAAGGAATGAGTCAATTTATGAAGTTCAGGACGTTTTGGTAAATTCTACCTGATCCACCTCATTGTGAGATTTAGCTTATGTGGCAATAAAAAAAAAAAAAATCTTCTATTCTGAGTATTGAGTATTGAGTTCATGATTAACTAATTGTAATTCATCAGTCTTTTCCCTATATCAATCTTACATCTCTTCATAATTCTAATTAAAGCCTTATCTGAAGCCATATTATGTGACCAGGTGTATCAGGTAGAACTTTTGTCAGTGATACATCAACCTCCTCAAGTGCCTTCTGTCAGAACTTGATCGAGATAGTTTTCGCCTATTTAATTAGTACAGAGGTCCTTCTTCAGTTAAAATATATCACCGAATTGTTGCCTGAATAAATTTAAAATTACGCCATCGTATACTGAAGTAGGTAATCTCTAGTCTTATTTTTCTTTCGGCTAGGGTCCTGTGAGTGTGGCAGTGTACGCTCCCGGAGACGACTTTCAAGCCACTGTGAATACCATCCTCTACCTCCGGGACTGCTGGGCTGAGGGCATCAAGAAGTACGTCACCTTCCACATCTTCTTCCATGTCGCACATACGCCCAAAAAGGTGAGATTCTATCTTTGTATTAATGTTCTACGCTCTGTTATTTGCATTTTGGAGGTTTGAACTTGGGATAACTCAGTTACAACACTGCCACTCTACCTACTGAGACAATCAAGGTACCCCACTTGTCCGAATTATTTCAGTCAATTGAGTTTTACATTCAATATCTGACACCAGTGTAGATTTTGGTAGTCTAAGTGTATATCCGCATCTTGTTCAGTTTAATTAAGTTAACCTATTTTCACTGACTTTACATCAGTTTTAGCTCTATTACACACACCTTAGGGGGAGGTGTGGTAGAGTGGTCTTGCCTCTGGACTGGTAATCCAATGGTCCCGGGTTCGAATCCCGATGTATCAATGGGAAGATATTATTGGGATGGAATTTGGGCTGTACCTAGTATCAGTGTACAAAGCCCACCGAAATGCCCAAAAATACCCTCATTGTTCCCTGATTAAATAGCACTGTATGAATATTCCCATATTCAGGGGGACAATGCCTAGTGAGTTCATTGCTCAATAGGGAGCGTTCTGAGAGTGAGGGTCCGAGTCTGGGGGGTGGGAGAGTGAAGCACGAAGACGAGATGGCTCCAGAGATGGGGCTACTTCGAGCCATGAGTAGATCTCTTAAGTGCTTCACATGTCTCACTCCCTAGACTGGAACAAGACCTCATGGGCTTCACCGTGTTGAGCGGTTGGATGTACAGGCTATCAGCCTATGCCCGAGAGGGAGTAGTTGGAATATATGAATAGGAATTCATGAGTGGAGAATGCTTGTGAATAGATGAGTGATAACGCGGTCGTAGGGAGTGGGGGTCGAGCATCAGTTGGACTAGATAATAGTCCCTCAGCCCCCCTCCCTGGGAGCCGGTTTGGGCCCTACCTAGAAGTATGTGGGTGGGCATTGTGGTGTAGTTCCGCTGCGTGTCTGCCTGCTGTGACCAGAACCTCTCCGTGAGATCTGGGACCTGTGAATCTTTTGCTGGGGTCCCCACATGGTACTTGGTCTCTGGGTCTTCTTCTGGGCGACCTAGTTTGTTTGTGAATTTTATATTTATACCATATTTTGCTGTTTCTGTTCGGGCCCTGTCTCGAGTCAGCCACCCCTATCTATGGGGTATGTGCCTAAGTATATATATATATACATACATACATATGCTTTATCACCCCAGGTTCCACTAGCAGAGGAACTAATGAAAAGGAAGGAGGACTGCAGCCAAGAACCTTCAAATTGGACTAATATGACGACTTAGAAGCATGACAAAATATTTACATTTTTATTCTGTGTTGCTTAATAGAGTGGCGGGTTTTTTGGCCCATTAATTCATTTATTCATCTATTTCTTAGTTTCCTCGCTAGAACTCCATCAAGCTTAGAAAATCACCCCTTAGACCCCCCTTCAAGATAAATTTGTACATTTTTCGGTAGAAAAATGTCCCGGCCCAAGGCCGGTTTCTCTTAAAATTACAGGCTGGCTATCGCTCGCCAGGAAAAAATACACCTAAATGGCACGAAAGGTTTTAAAATTGGCAACGAAATGGGGCGAAAGGTATTCAAATCACCAAACTAATGGGCCGAATGTCTTAAAATCTCAAAAATAATATGCTAAACAGGAGGGAGAAGGAGGTCCAGAAAAAGAGATACCTCCCCCCTTAATAGTTTTGTCTTGTATTGTGTTGTGTGTCATTCAACCGTTTATCTGGTATCGTCCCAGTTTTGGTTAGTTTAAGTTTGCAAGTATTATTTGTATTTTGTTTTTGTGTGTTCATTGTTTTCTGTTGTGTTGGCCCTATTCTGGCCCTGTCTTGAGTCCCCCCCCCCCCCCCCCCCCCCCCCAAAAAAAAGGAAAATTAGGGATTGGGCCTGAATATATAGAATAGAATAGTTTGCAAGTTTTACATTTTATTCTTTTCAGGTCCCACCAACCGAGGAACTAATGAAACGGAAAACGGACTGCGGTCAAGAGCCTCCCAAATGGACTAACGTGACGACCTACAAACAACATAAACAGCTCCTCTATCCCGTCAACATCGCCCGTAATACTGCCAGACTCGCCGTGCAGACCTACTTCGTCTTCCCCTCCGATGTTGAACTCTATCCATCCATTAATTTTATACCAGGTAACGATTATAAATGCAAGCATGCATTATTCATCCACATTTCAAACACACACAAATTCCAATTATCTTTCAAACTTAAACTTTTCTCATCCCTTCCAACTTTGGGCTTTATCAATCCATTAGTTTTGTACCAGGTAAGACTTTTAAGTACAAACATTCATAATTAATTGTGCGCATCTCCTCGCTAATACTCTTTATACCTAAGCGTCTCCTCAGCTCATCATTAGTTATTCTATCCTGCAGTTTGGCCCCACACATCCATCTCACCATTCTCATCTCATTACGTTCCATTCTGTTGACATCCTCTACTTTAACGGCCCATGTTTCTGAGGCATGCGTCATTGCACTTCTAAGACATGAGGCATACACCTTTCCCTTCAGGGGGAAAGGCATTCATTTCATGATCAGAATTGGCAGCACACTACGCACTCAAATTTCTCGATTTCTGAATCACCCTTCGGCAGTGGTCCTTTTATTCTACTACACCGCTTACTCCCATGGTGCATCCAACATCGACAGACGCTACACCGAATCGAGTTAGCGCCCACACCCTCTCCACACCTGGCACATGGGTATGCACCGCTCTTTTTCACATTGCCTTGTCTCAATCTACAATGCATATCTTGGTTGTTGTTGTTGTTGTTCCCTAAGCTGCCTGGCCGAACAGCCCCGAGTCCCTGAGGAAGGCCATGGCCATGATCGGGCTTTCCCACAGAGCTCTCATTGAGTGTAGATTGTGTTGTTGGCGTAAGTGGTTGTGTGAAATGCAGTCTTCTATGATGTGTTAATGGTATGGGGTGCTGTGTTTCATCCCGGGCAGGTGTCGACGACTGAGTCATCCAGTCTCTTCTGATAGCTCAGAAGAGCTGGATGGTGTCCGCATCTCAGCCTGGCCAGGTGGACTCTGTCCTCGCGAGGAAGGGAGGATTCGGAAGGATGGATTTCGGGAGGTCGTGCTTGCAGCTGCGTGTTGTCTATGAGTGAGTGGATGGATCGGCGAGAGATAAGAGTATGGATGTGCTTCTGGAAGTTGGTTTGGGGTGGGCAGGGAGGGAGAGAGGACAGTATTTGTGTGTGATACCGTGTGCTGGGTGTTTTGATATTTCTTGGCGTCTGTGGGTATGTTGCCATGTAGGGTAGTGGGTGGTTTTGGTTCGTGGAGGCTGCTGCCAGGAATTGAGTGCCTCTCATGTCCAGATGGTCTTTGACTTTGAGGATTTTGGTTTCTTGATGTTCTTGGTTTTGTTAATTAAAATGCAAAACCTGCAAACCAAACAAAACAAAACTGGGACAAGGACAACATAAAGTCAAATTAAATTATCAAAATCGCTATGTGGAAACAACGCTTACTAAAATGAAAATTATTAAATAAAAGAACACAATCCACCACATAGGGTGTACATTACTACATGAGCAAGTTAATCTGTTTCCCAAGCAAACTAATCGCACATATAACAACGCACTATCGTCACGTTAAAGGAAGTAGTCAAGTTTGGGAAGTCCGGGACGTTCTGGCAAATTTTACTAAACTCTGCATGAATAAAGAAACTACATGTTAAATGTCAAAATATTATTTAAAATCAAATTTGCAACATGACAAGACATTAACAATTGTACAAAATACAAATATTGATAAGATATCTATACTATTACAAAATAATATATAAAATACAGTACAGCACTCACTAACGATAGTGCTATCGGGTAGGTACCTGTAAGCATAGCATGCCTCAAGTGACCCCTATCAATAACTACCCTACAGATAACCTACATTTATAGCACAAATAAATTAAGGAAATCGCAAAAGTATGCAATTGATACTATCGACAATGAATATATATAATATAAAGACAAATAATTGCAAAATATGAAGTAACAACAGATTTAAACAAAGAGTACTCTTTTAACAAGAACAATAAATTTAAAAAATCATCAATATTAATATTAATAATAGAAAAAGAAAAAGAAAAAGAAAAAGATAAACAATAAATACAGACAAAAAGTAAGCAGAGGTTATACAAGAAACTTCAAGTTAAAAATGCTTGATTAAAATTATTGATGTCAAATTTTAGAATACAGTCACAATAATTGACCCTAAAAAGATTAAATTTATGGAACAATTTACTTGCCTCAAAACCTCTGTCCACTAAGAGTCTGTATAGTAACCTAGCTCTAGCCCAAAAGTCATCTACTTTAGTGCAGATTTTACAAAATCTTATTAATTGGGAATAAAAACAATTATAAGTTATTTTACTATCGATATTACTACTAGGGAAAGGAAAGTTTATTACGTTAAAATTAAAATCATCAACTTTGTGATATACTTTAAGTATGCACTGTTCATTAACAATCTCTATATTTATATCAAGAAAATTTTCAACTTTATAATTTACGTTACATTGTGTGAGGGGAATAGAATTAGGGTAAATAAGTTTAGCAACTTGATTAATATTTAACAAATTGCAAACAAGAATATCATCAATATATCTACTATTATTACTTAACAGTTTAGCAAGTGCTAATTTTTCTGGAATTTTATTTTTCTTGCTACTGTCAACTAAGTCTTTTATATATTTAAATTCTAAAGCAAGCAAGAATAAGTCTGCAATTAAAGGGCTAGCATTTCCACCCATAGGAATTCCTAATATTTGTTTGAAAATGTACGGCCCGAATCTAACATAAGTATTGAAAAGGAGGAATTTAAGGGCATCTTTAAGTTTAATTCTATCAAAATATACAGAACTAGTGGGAGTAGAGCTAAGTGATGCATTATTAAAATATGTATAAACATTTATGAAATAATTACCATTCCCAACGAACCTGTCAAAGTGCAAATCTATAATAAAGCAAAGCTCTGAATATACTAAATCTAAAGGCAAATTGGTATACAAAGTTGAAAAGTCGAAGCTATGTACCGAGGTAACTTTCGGCATGGTATTTATTTTATCAATAACTTCTAACGAATTGTCAACACTCCAATAATAGTTAATGCCAGTTCTTCTCATGATGGTATTACAATATCTTTTATGAGTACTTTTAATGTATTTTAAGCAATTTACGACTTGTTCTGATAGAGTTTTAGTGGTAGCAAATTTTGCTCCGGCAATAATGCAGTACTTACAAAATTTATTTTCTTGGTATAAGATAAGGGGAATATACACTTTAATAGAGATTATGTCATGGTCAGGCACGCTGCTGCCGATAGGAAAAACATCAATGTTATTTACAAAGTTGGATTCGCTCTGGTGAAGGTCTAGATCGAGGGTTTGCCCTGAAACATTTGTACGGTCAAACACGTGGTTTGAAAAACTTTAAACAGCAACACAAATCAATAATTCAGAAGAATAAGGTTTCAGACCAGTAGCATCGACCTAATGGTTAAAATCGCCACATATAAGCTTTCCTCTCCTTGTAGAGAAAGATTCTATGAATGTACTAAATTCTTCCATGCCTTGGTGACCTGGACGGTAAATATTGGCTAACCTGTCATATTTATATCATTAACATCCACTTCTCCTTTCAGATTTTTTCAAGATGCTAAAGCAGCCTGACGCTTCTAATACCACACAGCCGAGAGTGTTCGTGTTCCCTATTTTTGAGGTGAAAGATAATGTCGCTGTACCAGAGAAGAAAGCCGAACTACAAAAAATGCTAAAAACAAAAGAAGCAATACCTTTCCATAAAAACGTGTGCCCCAAATGCCACGGTGTCCCCAAATCGAAAGTGAGTCATGTTTTTTTATCATAAGTGTCATGATTATAGGAAAAATTTTCAATAGTCTGGATGGGTGAAGTGGTAGGCTACAGTTGTGGACATATTAAGTTGTTGTTGTTGTTGTTTGTCCCCAAGCTGCCTGGCCGAACAGCCCCAAGGCCCCGAGCAAGGCCAAGGCCACAACCGAGCGCCCCCACAAAACCCTCCCCGCCGACCACAATAAAGCCTGGGTGACCGAAGCCACTCCATGGCGGGGAGCTGAGGAGGGCGCGGAAACGCCCGGGAAACCAAAGCCCCACCCAGGGCCCTGTGCCCCGCAGCAATGATGAAGAGAAAGTTGAGGGGCAAAGGAAAGATGTGACGCTTTGGCTTCCAATCTTGGTAGATTAGGAGGTCAATCCACGCAAGAGACGCCGTCACTTGAGATCTAGAAAATATATAAGTAAAAGGAACAGTCAGAGTAAGCTATGGGTATGGCAGAGATCGCTCAGTTCTCACTCTGATAGACCAGCCCATCACCAGGGACATATTAAGTAGATACCATTGATCACTTGTGAGTTTCAGGCTATGAGGATGTTGGAACCGTAAGCATCGGTATGTAACCGAAATACAAAACTTTTGAATGTTTTGTGATGGATTGCAAATTTGCTGCTTTGTGATATATGTATTTCTATATGCACGACAGCCATAATATTATTAGTATTATAGGTATTATAGGTATTATAGGTATTATAGGTATTATAGGTATTTGGTAATTCTTCTAAATATTGATGTCCACAGCTCCAAGTTCCTTATAGCACAAAACTGACACGTGGTTAGTTGATAAGTAGGGCTTATCTTATTTGACAACCAACAAAGGTAATTTTTATAGTATTTTGGTATTGGCTTTATTTATTGGTGATAAGAAATAAATCTTTCGACTGGACTGTACAAACTTTCCATATTATATTGATGCAGGAAGAGACAGCCCTTGTATTAGGGCACTTAATTAATACAGTACATAATTATCTTGTAGTTATATTAAATGTACAGTCGCGCTAATAAGTGATGTCTCGGCACCAAGTATGTTTCGATCAATAATTGGTATCAGCAATAATTATCTAAGCTTCATTTTTTTCATATTGAGTGAAATATACAAACATGTTCCTACACTTACCCACCCTAATCAACATCTGACAGACATTAATACAGCACAGAGCAAGTCAAACGTAATGACAGCTGGGACATGACTTATTAGCGCTACCGTACAATGGCTCCAAAACGTTTCTTTACGGAGGGGTAGATAGATGCAGATGCGAGCAATACATACATGTAAGGTTGCCCTGGGTCACCGACATTTGTTTGTTACAAAAGTCTAAATGTTATATGGTTTCTATGAAAAGTACGGGGAAATGCGATGGTTATGGATGTGCTGCAGAGTGGAGAGTTTGAAGAGGAACACCTTGAATTGGTTTGGTTATGTAGAGTGTATGTAGAGTGAGAGTCAACTAAAAAGTGCATTAGAGTCAGGTGGAAGGGCAGAGATTGAAAGACAGACCGAGAGTTAGATGACAGGATGGAGTTGAGAGGTATAGGAGTGAAAGTGGTGTTGGGTGAAAGGAGGGGTAATAGCTAACAAATGGCAGAGGAGCATGGAGGTGATTCATTTATGGCCACCCCCTCAGAGATCAAGTCTTCTAGCAATAGATAGATAGACAAGACTATCTTCAGAATTTCCAGGTTAAGTTCACAAACAAAAAATCAAATAATTAATATGAAATGTCTTAGATGTGTGCATGTACTATATGTGTGAGTCTCTTTGTAGTGGACACAGGGAGAGGAATTCCCAACTATAACAAATAAGTTACTTGGAAGCCAAATTGCTCTAGCACCACTTTGTCATCTCTTGGATTCATGTGGTAGTGCTGTGAGCAGCAATACTGTACTTTCAAATACAGTTCCTGGGTGAGGGCTGGTCCTATACAGAGTGAGGTTTGGCATCCTCTACCCAACCTTAGCTGTTTCTGTCCGTCTCTTTTACTGTTCTACTTTTCCTTCTGGGGGCAGGAGGATAGGAATCCTCCTCCGCTTGTATAATTCTCCTACTCGATGACACAGAGAAACGGGCGAGGGAACGTGAAAGTGGTCCCGGACCCTGAGAATAGGAAATTTAAATGTTTCTGTTCGGGCTCTGTCTCGTCTCAGCCACCCCCAGCAATGGGGTATGTGCCTGAGTATATATATACAGTACATACATATATACATACATATTGAATACAGTGGATATAATTAATGTATCATAAACTATCCTGAATGTAATACTATTAACTGTCCTTATTATTGATGCAGGAATGGATATCGGCCCCTGTGCAGCCTGGTGTTTCAGTCTTCCACATTGGCAAGCGGGCCCCGCCATTCCACAAGTGGGAGCCCATCTATGTGGGTACCAACAAGGAGCCGCTGTATGATGAACGGCTTTCTTGGGAGGGCATGAGTGATAAGATGACACAGGTGAGAGTGAGGAAGCTGGAGAATCAATTGAATTAAATTGTAAAACTTGAAAAATAAACTTTCCAAAAATGGGACGACACAAGATAAATGCAAAAGAACTAATAAAAATCACTATGTGGAAATAACGCTTAATAAAATAAAATTTAGAAATAAAAGAACACAATCCACCACATAGGGTGTACATAACTACATGAGCAAGTTAATCTGGTTACCAAGCAATCTAATCACACATATAACGCACACTATCGTCACGTTAAAAGAATTAGTCAATATGGGAAGTCAATATGGAATATAGAAGCGATGTATTCTTATCCACCCCCTTGGGGGATGAAGGCATCTGGCAATAGATAGATAGATAGATAGATAGATAAATAGATAATGAGAATAATTTGAGTTTTATTTTACAGAATGGACTAATTGTCTTTAGGCCACTGTTCTCACATGAAAAACAAATCAAAAATAGGAAAGCAGGTCTTCAAAAATAAGGATACTATTCTAGCACCTCCAACCTAAGGAAAGGCTTTGTGTTACTGGTTCAACATCCACTCCTACGTTCAGCAGCACACTTTGCTAATGTACTGTAACTCATGTTTAATTATAACTATATACCTATTACTCATGCTCTCCTCTCATCCAATATACCGTATAACAAAGATTCATTTGTTAGCTTTCTATTTCCCATAATTACTCCCAATGTATTATAGTGCTGTACTTATAATGGTGAAGACAGTGGGGCCATAAAGGTGTGCCCCATGGTTCCCTAGTGACTTACTCTCACAGCCCACTGTCACAAGTTGGCCTTTCTCTCTGTGGCGTAGGGATGCGGCGACCCCACTGCCCATCACTTTGGTGGTGCAATCTACTTGTTGGTGTGACGTCGCTATGCGGTGACGTCACGGGAAGGCGCGCATGTAATGGGCCCACGCCGACGCCGACATGCTGCTGGAGCAGTGGATCACTGGTTCCTATCTTCAAAAAAATCCTGTGCTTGCTATTCTTCCAGCCAGGGTCTCACTGGGGTAAATAAAATAGCAAAACAGTGGTGGAACTGCCATCCGAGTGAGGGACTGCTCTGGGTCTGCTCCTTCAGTGCTAAGGGTCATAATCCACTTTGTGGAAATGGTACTGTAGAGTGGGTCAGTGGAGGCATGTCTGGGAGCCTGGAGGCAGTTTCTGTCATGGCCATCCTTTTTGGGGTGCTTCCTTTAGAAGTGGGGCATCAGATTGATGATGATGTATATTCTGTTTGTGTGTTTAGGATAAATTGAATTCTAACAAACTTCCCCTCCCGCAGATGTACATACTGTGCGTGCGAGACTATGAGTTCCACATCCTAGACAACGCTTTCCTGGTTCACAAGCCAGGCATCAAACATTACCACAAGGACCCCATAAGAGAGAAGATCGTGGCCCGGCAGAACAGTGCCATCAGGAGCAAGATTCTGCCGGAGTACAAGGCAATTTTCGGGGTGCGCAAGAGCTGTGTTATTTGATGTTGCTTGGCGTATTCTTAGGTGTAGTTCAGCCATTATAATGAATGTGTGTGTATGGGTCTGAGATTGTGAGTTTTGATACATATGAAAGACAAATGCAATTAGATTGAGCTGTTAGGGTAGAATTACAAGAATGACCTCCGGATAGAATTAAGTATTAGCCTTTTAGTATAGAGGCAAGGCAGCAATATGGGGCCAGTGGTACCGTCCAATATATTTCATCCACCAATGACCTAAGCTGTGCAGTTGGCAATAGTAAGTGATAACACAGAGCCAAGTACACTCACAAACCATAATAAGTATGCACTCATATGATTAGTTGAACCATTAAGGGGGTAGTGCTTGGTTTTTGGTCTATATATTTATTTATTAATTTATATTTGTGTTCCCTCGCTAGACCTCCATCAAGCTTAGAAAAACACCCCCTAGACCCCCTTTCAAGATAAATTTGTAAATTTTTCGGTAGAAAAATTTCTCGGCCAAAGGCCGGTTCCTTCTAAAATTAGAGGCTCGCTTTCGCTCGCCAGGAATAAATCGACACCTAAATGACACAAAAGGTTTTAATATTGACAACAAAATGAGGAGAAAACTCTCAAAATCGTCAAACTAACTGAACGAACGTCTTAAAACCTCAAAACTAATATGCTAAACATTAGGGAGAATGTGTTCCAGAAAAAGCGAGTACTACCCCCTTAAAGCCAAATTCTGAAGGCTTTGAGATATATATCAGTACGTTGTCTCATTTTGGTTAGATACATATTCAAATGAGTGGATGCATATTATGGTTCATTAGAGCATCTTTACATAAATAAGAGAAATCTAGCATATACAGTTAGAAGCCAATGTTCTTCCCATCTTTGCGTTGAGTACAGTAAAATCAAGACTTCTGTTTTTATATACATACTTATGCATGAAATGGTTTAGCGTTGTTTTCTATTATATACATTGTAACAGCCCTGATGGGGTTACCTTTCCGCATTTGGAGTGTAATACAATAAAGCCCCGCCACAATGCAGGCCCAACATATCATCACTAAGGCTGATGTTGGCATAGTGCAAACAGTGCCTCTGCAAAACTTAACAAAGTCTCCCTGCAACACCTGTACCTGCAGTATCTGCAAACCAAACCAGTCTCAACAGTGCTATAACAGCTCCAATATGCAAACACTATGGTCGACCCATGTGTGGCACCAAACAGTGCCTAGGTAAGGCTCTAGTAAAGTCCCCTATGGCTCCTTTCCGCACCCCACCAGCCTCGACAGTGCCATACCCAAGACAGCTCTGATAGCCAGTCTTTATTGTATAGTAATGGTTGTTGGTCTATCAACCCACCTAATAGTAGCCTTGTATCACACAAAGTAGGATGCGTGGTGTGTATTCATTTCTTCCTCCACCATCAGATGAAGGTCCCCTTTACCCCATGGGTGGTAAATTTTCCTCTTTAATATTTACAGCATTATGAAATTCCTACTCAGGGTATTACTTGATCAGCTGTACCCTCCTGGCCTTCCCCTTCCCCCAATATTTTGATACAGTTATTCAGGCAGTCATTATATTAATAGCCATGGCTTTATTGTAACTCAGTAAAAGATGGGAAGAACTTTCAATTGTAGCAGATGTAACTCTTGTTGTCTTTCTTGTACAGTGCTGTACTTTTCTACATTTATACCTTGTTCATTAATTGGCAGATATATCTACAGCACAGTGCGAATTATGCAAAATTAATTGTTATGTGACTTTTTTTTTTTTTTTTTTTTTTTTTTTTTTTTTTTTTTTTTTTTTTGTCAGATATGCAATCTCTACAGAACATTGATACATATTGTATCTGAAGAGGAAGAGGGTTGGAGGCAAGAATAGTTAGTTACTATATTTCCTTAGAATTAATGAAAAAATCAAGAAGAATTTTGTTAATGTAATAACCCACATGTACACCCAGCAAGAGTTCCAACTTGCTCAGGGCTACTTTTATTTATGCCATTATAGTATTTTTTCAAGTACTGTATAGCAATGACCCCCAAATACAGACTAAATTTCTATCGATTTATTATATTCTGTTTTTGTGCTTACCATTTTTATATAAATAACCTAAATAGCGTTATTAAATTTCTGTATAACTGCTATACCAAGTTGGATATGGCTTCCATGTCAGAGCGCAGGTTAGCGTATTTCCTCCCATTTCACCTTTAACTGTAGATACAATGCAATTTTTTTTTTATTTGAGAGGATTAGTTGATGTAATGATAATGATTCACCTTTTCAGTACAAGGATGCACTTGTTAAGCATATTTTAGCTATCAATATATAATTTAACTGCAGTTTTGGAATGACCTGTGGGAGTCTAAGGTTAGTTGAGATAGGTCTGTCCCCCTTTGCTTCCGAAATGTCCTTCGTGAAACTAAATAGAATCTTCTACTGGTAACCAGAATACAGTATTTCCTCATTTAAAGTTGCATATATGTTCCTGAAAAACAAAACTAAGTGAAGCAAATATTTGTTTACATTTTTCTTGTGATTATGCAGGATTTTTATTTGCTTCATGACTTAATAATGAAGCATACCAACGTTACTGTACATGAATTCCGCAGGGGGCTAGGAATCCTCCTCCCCTTGTATAATTCTCCTACTCGACGAGGCAGAGAAACGGGCGAGGGAACGCGAAAGTGGTCCCGGACCCTATAAGAATAGGAACTTTAAATGTTTCTGTTCGGGCTCTGTCTCGTTTCGGCCACCCCCAGCAATGGGGTATGGATAAATGCGTGGAATTTCGGTCTGAGTATCCTAGGTTCGAGTCCTTGGAGTGCCACATGTATTTGTTGATTTCATTAATTGAGTTTAGAAGTTGTTGTTGTTGTTGTTGTTGTTGTTCCCCAGGCTGCCTGGCCGAACAGCCCCAAGGTCCCGAGCAAGGCCAAGGCCATAGAGCGCCCCCACAAAACCCTCCCTGCTTACCACTAACAAAGCCCGGGTGACCGAAGCCACTCTAAGGCAGGGAGCTGAGGAGGGCGCGGAAACGCCCGGGAAACCAAAGCCCCACCCAAGGCCCTGTGCCCCTCAGCAATTATGAAGGGAAAGTTGAGGGGCAAGGGAAAAATGTGACGCTTTGGCTCCCAATCTGCCAACTTTTAGGTTGGCAGTAAGGAGGTCGATCCACGGAAAAGACGCCGTCACTTGAGATCTAGAAGATATATAAGTAAGAGGAACAGTCAGAGTAAGCTATGGGTATGGCAGAGATCGCTCAGCTCTCACTCTGATAGACCAGCCCATCACCAGTTTAGAAGTAGAGTTGGTTGGTGAACAAATATAATATATACATACATACATACTGTGCATACATACAATTAATTAACAGTGTAATAATTATACCACTTAAAATGAGGATACTTTAAGTGAGGATTGCCTGTAACCTCCAGGTAAAAATTGCATCATTATACTGAAAGAGCAACATTACAGTACATTTAGGATTTAGAATGAAACTGCTACATGATGCTTCAGTATTTTTAAGTTCTATTTTAGTGAACCATTAGTGAAAGTGATAGTAAGTATTGTACTAGTATAATGATCGAGGCATTTACTTTGGTGATGGGTTTTGTAAATTATAGGAAAGCTATAATCGGTATATTCTAACTACACTCTGTTTCATTTAAATTATAGGAAAGCTATAATCGGTATATTCTAACTACACTCTGTTTCATTTAAATTATAGGAAAGCTATAATCGGTATATTCTAACTACACTCTGTTTCATTTCATTTGACGGTAAATTGGATCTCTTTGCTGCTGATTTTTCGGTACTTAATATAAAATGTTATGAAACTACTATGGCTCTGCATCCTATTAAGACTAATTTTATATAATTAGCAACATATTTCACTACAAAATCTTCTAAATAACTGAGAAATCGTGATGGGAACTTTGGAATTTACCGTCAGTTGTAAAGAAACCTACTACAGTACAGTATAGTGAAAAATTTCATCCTCTAACAGTCCATTTCAAATGTACATACACGTTAAAGACCGAGTGATCCATATGAGTTATGGTTTCAGTCTTATGCTCTAATGCTGTGTTCCAGGCAGCCCTGTTGTGGGCTGCCTCACCTGTCAAGTTTTAAATTTGAAATCAGATCATAAAGCCTGATCCCACGTCTGTATAGGTCTATCCCTCTGCTCAGCTCCCTCCACGTTCAAATTTAATTTAGTATGCATACATACACTAGACTCCCTTGTCAGGTTATTAAATTTAAAATCAGATTCGGACTAATCGAAAGTGTCAAAAGTCCGAAAGGGCCGAGTCTGAACTTCACACTTCAGCCATTCGGACTTGTCCGAATGGCTGAAATAATGTCCGAAGTTTATAAGTCCGAATACACATTCACCTAACCAGACAAGTCCGAAACTCGGCTCTTCGGTCCGAATGCGATTTAATTTTTCTCAGCCTTTCGGACATAAAAATCCAAAAGGCTGAAATAATGTCCGAAGTTTATAAGTCCGAATATACATTCACCTAACCAGACAAGTCCGAAACTCGGCTCTTTGGTCTGAATGCGATTGAATTTTTCTCAGCCGAAAGGCTGAACCATGAGTCCGAAGTTAAATGTAGTCCGAAAGGGATGGAGGTACAGTAGGGTCTCGTAAGATGCGAGATCTTAAGATGCGATTCGCATAAGATGCGAGGACCCCCAAATAATAAATAAATTATTTTAAGATGCGAGAATGACCATAATTTGCGAATCGGAGGCTCAAAGTGGGCTAAATCCGAGGAGAAACCTTAAGATGCGAAAAAAAATGTTTAAATGCGAGCCTTAGGCGGGACGTTTTTCCGTATTTTTACGTGATCGTAAGATGCGAAATCGTAAGATGCGGACGCATCCATCGACCATAAACTCGCATCTTACGAGACCCTACTGTATTTTCTCAGCCTTCCGGACAAATCCGAAAGGCTGAACCATGAGTCTGAATTGAAATGCTCATCCAAAATTCTTGGAATTCCAGAAAGGGCGAAGTCCGAAAGGGCGGGGGTTTACTTTATATATATATATATATATATATATATATATATATATATATATATATATATATAGCCACATTTTGACTCATTGCCTGCGGGAGACGTTCCCGAACGCCATGGCAATTTACAGCAATATACAGGCTTTTAACCCGGGAGCTGCGGGGAGACTCTTAAGAGTTCCCCCGGCGGACTGCGGGAAGACTCTCCTGAGTAAGTAAAATTAAAAATCAACTTTTGACATCGAAAAAAAAATATTTTTTTTATTTTAATTTTTTAATTTTTTAATTTTTGTTTGGCCCCTGGGCCATGCAAAATCTCAGTCCTCTACCTCCCCTCCTTCCCCACTTTCCTCCTATCCCTCAGTTATCACCTATTTTCCCTATTATTCCCTTATTCTGAGGTATATTTTCGTGCTAACATTAGCGAGTTGCAAGCAGGGTGTTGTCATCACTGATGGCAATCGAGTGCAAGAGAGAGAGAGAGAGAGTATCGATCGACTGTGTCGCAGTGGCCTTGGGGAAAATTGGCGGGAAGGTAGCTTGCCTCACCCATACATTATACAACTCGCGGGCTATATCTCCGATTTTGACCATCCAAACGCTGTTTTCACTCGTTTTATTGTTGTTTCAGGTTAATACCTTTATAATCAACCCATAATAGGCGCATATGGATAATTATTAATGCTATTAATGGTACAATGAATATTTTAGTGACGGAAACACCTCAAATACGTCAGCACAGGGGGAGGTTTTCAATTACCCCCGTGCGCACTTCAGAGGTTAAAGCCTCTTAAAGCCTGTAGAATCGAGTGCGAGGGAGCGGGAGCGCGACAGGCTACACTTCCTTCTCCCAGCCAGAAGGCCGCGGAACTGAGGGCTCTGAGTCAGAGTCTCGCAAGATATACAGTGCTGCCAAAGGCAAATGTAGCGCGACATTAGCGATAATTGCTCATTTTAGCGAATGTCTATGGTAGCGCTGCGGATGAACCCCGCGAGCTACGAAGCTTATTTTAGTGTCATTTTGAAGCTATTTTCTTCTAGTTTTTGGTTGAATACATTTAATTTCATGCAGACACTTGCCTAATCAATCGGAAGTGCCTGAATGAGCCCTAATATGGCGGAAAAAGACGGAAATATGCCCGCTGTCAAAGTGTTAAAGGAAAGATAGAGTAGATTAGTTTCCTTGTGAAAGGGAAAGTTGAAACGGATTCTGGTGATACAGAAGACTCAAATTCGCCTCAATCTCTCAACGCCAGTGTGCAATTTGTGTACATATGGGATTTACACATTATGAGGTCTTGACATTATGACATACATACCATTAATGTGTCTTAGTACAGTATTATTTAATGTGCCTGATATAGATACATAAGACACAATCTATGAATAAATCAATGAATGAATCTTGGATGATTGAACACTTGCGAGAGTCGGTCTGTAAGGAAATTCAAGCTATTGGACATTGATGTTTAAATGTATTAATATGTGTAGCCTACTACTGTATAAGCATACTTTAGCTAGTGATTTCGTTAATCAAATTAAAAATATGTTTTAGCCGCCATAGACTCCTATAACTTTCTTTTGCTGCAAATAATTGATTTACAGTCACTTATAAACAATTGTTGACCCCCTATGTATTTCTTTATGCAATTATAACTATATGGATTGCTTTTTGGATGGAACTTGCTTTTCAATAAATAATATACTGTACATAGTTTTGTAGTTGGTGTTAACAAAATTATATTCATAAGTCGTTTCCAGAAATATTCTTCCATAATTAGAAATAGGTGAGGTCCATACACTTTTATAAGCGGCTGTACCGGTAAGCAGTGTGATGAACTTGCTTGTAGTCCAAATCTCGCAAGTGGATAATTGATTTTGTTATTTGATGTGACCATAATGAAAAGGTACGTGCATTATCTGTGACCTTAGCAATAATAAACTGGAAGTAATTTATAGAAGCTTGCTTAATTATATATTTTCAAGAGTAGCTATTAGTCTTAAGGTATCATTCTAAAATATATTCTTTGTAGTTATCCCTAAGATGTATTTTTTATTTATTACCATAAGTAAGGGGGACCAAATTGCCGACTTGCGAGTTTCGTTCTATAAGGAAGTTGGAGTTGTAGACAATGATATTTAACAGAATTTACAGCTAAACTACGGTCTTACTACATTTATAAATACATAAAACCCAATTCAACATACCATTTATCCATCAGAAACTTACATTATTATTGCATTTCTGTTTAATATCGATGTTCACGGCTCCAACTTCCTTATAGCCTGAAACTCGCAAGTAGTCAATTATAGGTTACTGTTGGATTGGATCGTAACCCCTTCAGTAGACGATGACACAGTTTTAATCTGTGAAGCACGACGTGCCTCTACTGTATTGATGTTTAAGGGGGGTCACTGGCTTTTTTTCTCTTTCTCTCTTTTTCTCTTTCCCTGGCTTGTATCCATTCGGCCCCATTCAGCCAACTGTTTTAAGACGTTTATCCCCATCCAGGTGTCGATTTCTTCCTGGCGAGCGATAGCGAGCTATCATTGTATGGAGAAATCCGGCTTTGCCGGAGAAATTTTTCTATCGAAAAATGTAAAAATTTAGCTTGTTGTCAAAAAAAAATATATATATGCTGGCTCTTTACCGCTTGCCAGGAAAATATTGACACCTGGATGGCGGTAAACGTCTTAAAACAGTAGGCTGAATGGGACCGACTGGATACAAGCCAAAGAGAGAGGGAGAGAAAGAGAAACAAAGCGAGGTAGGCTCCCTTAAATTACATTGAAGATAATTTGAGATGAGATACACATATAAGATACATATTTCTCATGTGCATTTGCTTTTTGAAGGGTAATTTAAATTGTATGTTTTTGTGGACCAAGGTATAAGAGTTGACCGAATCTATTATAGTCCGTTCATTCTAGGTTGGGCAGATATCGTAACCTCTAACCTCTGTAACTCAAAAAGGGCTTGAGCAAATGAGCTGTCAATTTATACAACGTATTCCCTAACAAAGTTTTCGTATTTGGTAGATAAATTAGCTCGATTACTCTAGTCCTTTTTGAGTTACAGAGGTTAGAGGTTACGATTTCTGCCCAACCTAGAATGAACGGACTCTAGTAGAGTAGACCGACTTGGTTATCATTAAAATATATGTATTTTATTGATCTGGCTTCAGTATTGAGAAGTTTGGGATGTTACTAATGTTATTAAATCTTAGTTTCTCTTTAGGTATAATAACGTATTACTATAACATATTCTAAAGATGCATGTTAAAGCTTTCTTGCCTTCTCATTTGTTTGAATACTTCTTGTGTTATGTCAATAGTGGTAGATGGTTGACCTAACTTGGTTGACCACACAACGTTGGTGGGGCCTGTCAGCCTTACAGCTTCTGGTGTAAGTAATGGTTAACTAAATTGAACAACATCTGACTTTGTCCCTCGGAACATTGACTTCCTTCTGGAAGTGCTCATAGTCTGAGCCATGCTATCATGGATGTTCCTTCATGTTGCTCTATCTGTGAGACTCTTCAGAACCTTAAAACCTAATAAGAGTAATTAAGTTTGACAACTTTTGTATCATGATTATATGATTGTGTTAATTTTCTAAGATTCCTTTGATATTTCATTCACTATGTAGGCAATGTTGTAATGTTGCAACAAATGCAATTCATACTATTGGGATAGTAGCCTACGTAGTAGTAGATAATGATTTTTTGTTTTGCCAATTTGGATCATAATGTATTTTCATCCTATAATTAGAGAAAATACTGAAGTCAGAGCTGTAAAAGAGTTGTTGTTGTTCCCTAAGCTGCCTGGCCGAACAGCCCCGAGTCCCTAAGGAAGGCCATGGCCACGGTCGGGTTTTCCCACAGAGCTCTCAAGGAGTGTAGATTGTGTTGTTGGCGCAAGTGATTGTGTGAAATACAGTCTTCTATGATGTGTTTAATGGTATGGGGTGCTGTGTTACATCCCGGGCAGGTGTCGACGACGGAGTCATCCAGTCTCTTCTGATAGCTCAGAAGAGCTGGATGGTGTCCACATCTCAGCCTGTAAAAGAGTGATAATGTATTAGGTGGGGAATGTAACCATAAGCTTCAAATTGTCCAGATTGATACTTTAGTGGTAGTACAGTGTATGTATCATGCATTAAGTATCAGATTCATTCTCATGTAAGAAGTTTTGGTGTATTTTTACAGACTGTATATAAACACATAGTTAAGTATTTTTTGAAATTTTTAAGAAAATATCACACACATTTGTTATGTTTTTCTATCCATGATTAATGCTACTTTTTAATTAATCGATTAGTTCAGAGTTAGTTTAGAAAGGAATGTAGAATAAGGGGTTCAGAATGTATACAGGCCTACCAAAGTTTATACATTATGTACCCCTTATTACAGTATATAACTGTGTTGGTGGTGTAATGGTTTAGGTGCTTATGTTCTGGGTGTGGTGTCTCGAGTTTGAATCGCGGGAGGACCATATGCTTTCATTAGTTTATTCAAGTACAATGGGGTTTGTAATTGATGATTTTAATCTTAAGAACGGGGTGTTACTTAATTGAGGTTTAAAAATCCTAATGAACAGCTGGGTTGCTGCAAAGAATAGCCAAACATTACAGAGAAAGAACAAGGTTATGAAAAATAAAAATCTCACGATCAAAGCCCTTATGATCTTGGCTGCAAATAGACACCACAAATCCTCTGCAGCTATCATGTAAGGAATTTCGACCTTTTGGACATCTCAAAATGGCATGAGAAAATATCCACACAAACTCTCTAGACTGTAGCTTGAGCCACACAAAAAACTATGTTGGTGTGCTTCTCCCCCATTACAAGACACTAAGAATAAACTAAATGAAGCTTGACAAATGTACGCATTTGTGGTCATTACCTGCCTGTAATGGGTTAATCGGTTCTCGAAACTTGATGGTAGTGAGACGTACTGGTCAAAGATGATGACGCCTGCAGACATGGTGAGTTAGATGTGTAATGACCATGATAGAGAGACCAACGATTAAAATGTAAAAATTGCAAACTAAACAAACCAAAACTGGGACGATCCAACATGAAGTTAAAATAACTTACCAAATCGCTATGTGGAAATAACGCTTACTAAAATATAATTTTTAATTTTTTGAAATAAAAAAACACAATCCACCACATAATATATCACAGCCCTAAAAGATCTTGTGCAGAAGGCCATCGATGCAGCTGCGCAGTGGGCTACAACCCATGGTTTTTGGTTTTCGCCCTCGAAATCTTGTGCCATCATCTTCACAAAACGCCGTACAGTCCCGCATCCTGTTCTTATGTTGTATAATCGCCCTCTGCCTTACAGGTCTTCAGCTCCATTTTTAGGTCTCATTTTCGATACTCGGTTGGCATGGTACCCGCACATTACTTCGTTACTGACCTTCACCACCCGACGGCTTCAACTCTTGCAAACCCTTAGCCACTTGTCTTGGGGTGCGGACCGGACGACTCTTCTGCGCCTCCATACAACGCTTATTCTATCCACGATCGATTATGGCTGCCAGGTATATGCCTCCGCTGCACAGTGCACATACAAACCTTAAGCGCCTAGACTCCCTTCACCATCACGGTCTGCGCTTGTCGCTGGGGGCTTTTCGCTCTACTCCGGTTATTAGCCTTTATGCTGAATCAGGTGTCCCGCCGCTATCATCCAGGCGGGATAAACTGACCCTTCGATATCATCTTCGCCTTCTGCAACACAGTTCGGCTGGTTTTCCTCCCACGGCTTCCGGCTTAGCCCCATCATCGTCTGCTACTTCGTTCCCCGGTCGGGTCTCTGCTTTACTAGCCTCCTTCTCTTTTCCCATTTGTGACGCCCAGTGCGTGGCAACGCAACCTGATTGTACTCCTTGGTACTCCACTGTATCGACACGGGGCGGGGCCGTGTACCGTGTTCGCTGCTTATATTGAGTGTGACAACGTATAACTATGTTCTTTGTATCTCTGCAAAGGTCTCGTCATTTGCTAACCAGTGGTGGGTTTTGTTTTAAGCCATGTCGAGACCTTCCATTTAATATGTAGTATCAATAGAGAAGTTGATAGATGAGATGATAGGAATTCAGAGAGAGAGAGTGAGTTAGACTTCAGAGCGAGAGGGTAGCAATGGTTGCCAGACGTATGGACCGGTTGGCAGCCCTGCGCTTATAGCTAGGTGCGACAAGGTTGGTAGTACATTGCCGCCTGCATATGCTGCCTGGCTGCCCATGTTGTCGTACTGCACATTGCATGGAGGCTCGCTGTGTGTTCCATGATCAGGTTGCCTAGAACCTTTGAGACTCTAACATCCCTTGCCCTCTCTCCCAATTTCTCACGGTTGCACTCTTTCTCTCTGACGACATTACTCTCATTTCATTCTTCTCTCTATTTAAATGCATACCCTTCCCTTGAGGTCCTAAAGGAGTTTCAGCACTCACCTCTCGTATTACTCTTAGGACAAGCATATATTTACATGTATTAGATTTAAGGGGTTAATGTGAACAGCGATCTTCTTGATGAGGATAGTTGGTGAACGTTCTACATGTTCACGAGTTATATGCCCAGCTCATCATCCAATTTGTGACTAGACTAGTGCCATGTGTAAGAGCCCGACCATGCCCAGGAGTTGTCTGTAGAGGGGTGAGGACTTAGCCTTGATTTGCCTACCGAGCCAGGAGCGTGTGTAGTACCAGAGACTACAGCTCGCTCGTAGTGCCGGTATAGTAGAGTAACGTAATTTATCTGTCCTTGTGTTCTCTACAGTCTTTTCCTGGGTTCTCGCTTTCGGTGCTGGGACTCGTTGTTCCTGTGACTGGGCCTGCTAGCTAGAACACATGGGGATGATGAGTGGGTTATATCTTTATTTTACTATGCATTGCAGCTCTCTTTAAGTTTATGTATGTAACACTTTACAGTACACATTACTCACACACAAGACAACACTATTAATACTTTCATGTATCAATTAACTGCACTGTCGTTTTGCTGCTGTGTCCAGAGTTCCGTTGCGTAGGGCGCATACGGACTCAGAGGGGAGACAGAGTGAGAGAAGCGAAGTAGCCTATGCGGTAGTAGGCTACCGGCGCAGTACTGTTGCCTGCAACCTTTTAGTTATTCCAAGTATAGATTCATTATTACAATAAGTGACTACTATTTATGTTCCTTCCATGTGTATTATTAGGTATCTACTGGATCATGAACATCTTGTATGCTACATGCTAGTGCATGTTAGTAGGGGACAGTTATTCTAGTGCACGCGCTTTCAAGTAGGCGTGTACATTTGTCATTTAGCTTTTCACTGTCATACCTTTAGCCTGCTTCTATTCTACATTATTAGAGGCTTAATATTAACGTAGTTTCTTGAGTATTGCATTTCTTTATTAATAACGTAACCTATAAATGTCTGAGGGAGTTTAGCCTCATAGCCTACCCCTGTTGTACACTTTCGCCGAGTTAAGGTACCTCGTTACCATAGACGATAACTCTGTAGGGCGTTGGTGCTTTTGTTGTCTGGAGCATATAGTATTTGGGACTGGAATCGAGCGTGTCGTTGTCACATAAGCCATTTCTGTCCTACGATCAAGAATCCCGAATATGTATTGCCGATCCAGCCGTAACACATTCCATCAGTGCTACCCCTCCGACAGTCAGAGTTCCCCCCATGGCTACTCCCTCGCCCTACCGTTTGTACAGCTGCCCTCCCCCCCTCCAAGGCCTCTTCGACCCCACAGTTGCTTTATGCTCAGTTTGCGGAACATAAAATTATGCTACACCACTCTTCAGCCGTTCCAGTGTACACTGATGGTTCCAAGACCTCCGCCGGTACAGGGTTTACGGTTGTTTTCCCGGAGCGGACCTTCCAACGTCACATCCAATCATGTGCTAGTGTCTTTACGGCCGAGTTATTTGCTATTTTATTTGCCTTACGTACTATTTTTTGTTCACACCTGCATACCTTTGTAATTTTTAGTGACTCCCTTAGTGCTCTTCAGAGTATTCAGTCTATTCCCGCTGTTAACCCCTTAGTGCTGGAGATTCAGGAATGGTTGTTCCGCATCGCTACCAAATTAAAGTCTCTGTCTTTCTGTTGGGTCCCGAATCATGTTGGAGTGCCTGGCAATGAGCGAGTTGATTTTTTTGCCCGCTCTGCTATTACCTCTAACTGACTCATGCCACGGCGTATTCCTGCATCTGATTACTTCCCGCATGTTACTCAATTACTACGTCAGCGCTGGCAGGACGAGTGGACCTCCATGAGGGTGTCTGATGTCAAACTGCGTTCTTTCAAACCTTCCGTCCTACCTTGGAAGTCTTCCTCTCATCGCAATCGTCGGTGGGAGACCGCTCTAGCCCGTCTTCGGCTTGGCCACACCAGGCTCACACATGGTCATTTGATGTCCTGTGATGTCTCCACGCTCTGTCCTTGCTGCCATATTCCAGTGTCTGTCCAGCATCTCCTGATAGACTGTCCGCGTTTCTCCAATGTCCGACGGCAAGCATTCCCCTTCATATACTCCCTTAATCGCCCCCCTGTCTTAGCCGATATGCTTGGAGAGTCCCCCACATTCTCCCTCCCACATCTTATGCAGTTTCTCCTCCATAGCCATCTCCTTCAGTTTCTTTAATTAGTGTTTCCTAGTCTTCTTATCCTCTACTCCGTATTGCGCCCAGCCCCACAACAACTCCGATGTTTTTTTACACAAAGTTTATTTTGGTGCCACATAGTCTATTTAGGCTTGGTGCGAATCCCTATTTTAATAATAATAATCCACCACATACGGTGTACATTACTACATGAGCAAGTTAATCTGTTTCCCAAGCAAACTAATCGCACACATAACGCACTATCGTCACGTTCAAGGAATTAGTCAATTTGGGAAGTCCGGGATGTTCTAGTAATTTTTTACTAAACTCTGTATGAATAAAGAAACTACAATTAGTGTCAAAATGTTCTATTAAAATCAAATTTTCAACTTTACAAGACATTAACAATAGTACAAAATACAAATAGCACTCACTAACAAAAGTGCTATCGGGTAGGTACCTGTAGGCTTAAGCATCGCATGCCTCAAGTGACCCCTATCAATTACTACCCTAAAAATAACCTACATTTATCGTACAAATAAACTAAGGAAATCGCAAAAGCAAGCAATTGATACTATCGACAATGAATAGATAGGCTACAATATAATAAAGAAAAGCACTCGAAGGCGACGTGGTATAGAGTGTATCTGTTATGCTCTGTTTTTCTACTTGGGTAATGTGAGTTCTAATTGACTGGGTATAGAAGGCTGCATGCACAATACAAGATATGAGGAATAGAGAACACAAAGAAACACACGGTAGCAAGTTACACGATCACGTTTATTAATATACCACTGCAGAATACTTGTGTAAGACAATATAATAGAATGGAACAACACTAGCATAAGTGGATCTGGATGGAGCCTAGTCTCCCACTTCCAACGTTCAGGTATTAATCTTCTGATCACTGGCTTTGATTTAACAGGTTTATATACCGAAGACCATCATGTTACTTGTAGATTCCTATTCACTGTTAGATTTATTACTGGTAGCTCTGGTGCACAAGTAGTAGTTCACAGACTAGATTAGACACGCGTATTTTAGAGCACGGGAATTCTATTGTAACCTCAGAGGGGTACTGATCTAAGTTTTATATCCTTGTTTCAGAAATACATAGAACGCAAATCAGTGGGCGAACGTTAGATATCACTAGAGTTTTAATATCTGAATAAGGTAATTACGAGAGTCAAGGTCGCCTGTTAATTAATGAGCACTGATCGCTTAGTACGTCCCAAATGGAATGGTTAAGTCTGTATTACACTGGGCAAGGTCTTAGCCACTTCATAGAAATATTTAATTAGTGAAATCTCTAAACAGCACAGTAAGATGTAGTACTGCTAAAGAGAATCTTGGGTAGTATCTGATGGGTCTGGTCCTGGTTATCTTGCGTCCATGATGTTGGGGGCTAACGACTGGTTCCGCGGCCGTCCAGGGTGTCCATATGTGTGAAGTTCTTAAATACGTGGGCAGGTCCTTCCATCCAAATCTGCCACGGAGTCTGCCGGTTCTGGGATCTCACTCCGGAACAACACAAGGGCAGAGCTAGAGGTTAACTGCAGGGTAGTGACCCCTGGTTGGTGTCTAGCTTTCAACTGATTTGACTGGGGGCGGGAGTTAGATTTATAGGCTCGGTTCTGGACCCTGTAGACAGTAGGGATCTCGAGTCTTATGAACTTAATTGAGCTCTCAATAGAAATGGAGACTAGGTAAGATGGTATTTACTGTTGTGGCACAGGGCTATAGGAAAGCCTTTATATTTCATATAACTGAGCCTTAGTAAGAGGTACTATTTTGGCTATACTGGACGTATTTAGGGGAGAGAGACTGGATCTACTTTGCGAGGAGGATGGGGACAGCTGTGATAGGAACGTCTCTCTAGATTGTTCAATCTTCATTCTATGGTATATCTGAGGTGCTAATTTAGTGATCAGAGCATGCAAGAAAGGTAAATGGTTATTGTGAGTTAATAGAGGTTAGTAAAGGTGTTAGTCATTCATGGTTAGTTCATTGATAGGAAGAATTCCTGTGCTACCTGGCAATGACTCGAAAGTCAAAACAGGGGCCAGGTATACCTCCGCGGGGGTGGGGGTCTCCCTCCTCGGGTGGGCCAAAAGGGGGAGCTGGGCGCACTCTCTCTGTGATCGTCGTCCGGCGGCTGTGGCTAGGGGCTTGCCATATCACCAGTGTTTATAATAACCCTCTGTGTATGAGACAGATGTGGGTGTCTTTAATACCAAAACCGAAGGTGCCTTAGCTAGCTGGTTTTACTCGGCTGGTTGTTAATTGTAGAGTTTGCTGGATGTGGTGGAGACTGGGTTGCTAACTCTGCCACATTTATCTGGAAGTATGGCAATAGAAGTTAGTAACTGGCGGGGCGGCTAGCCTCGCACCGACGACCATTGGGTGCAGGGTTGTGAATGTGTTGTAAGAGAATAGATGGCATGCAAGGGGCTAGTAAAGTTCTAATGTTGTTCTGGCCTACTAAGTGAAGGTAGGCTGGATAGGAGTATATATATAAAAGGTTGGAGAGCGTTAGCAACGGACAGTTCAAGGATCTTCAAGAGGTATGAGAGAGAGGCTAGGTCGGACAAGAGTCGAGAAGCGCGGGAATTCTTACTGAGAGGGGGGGAGAGTTCAAGGGCTACAGGGAAATTTTGCCCCTAAGGTCCCTGGGCGTGGGGGTGGCATTAGGCTACACTTGATATGGAAAGTTTGAAAAGGCAGTAGAATACGTTAGCCAAAATATGCTACCGGGGAATGCAACTATGGGGTGGTATATGAGTCTGGAAAAGATAGAGTTATGTGATCAGTCCGAGGGTTATGGATACTATTAGTTGGTCCTGGGAACTGCGTTTTCTATTAAATATAAATATAATTACCAACAAAAGCGGCAGTTCGTAGGGGTACTTAGTTATTGTTTCGGGGTACTTATGACAGATACTGGTAACCAGGTTATCTTATACAATCTCTGGTTGGGGTAAGAGGTGTAAGACACGAAGTAAATTGGCGTAGTGTGGGCTGTGGATACGAAGGAGGCAAGGGGAAGACGTATGACAATTGTGGAAAGTAAATGGAAAAAGGTGAACACAATGGCGGATAAAAATACTTAACCTAAGGATTGCATACATAGATTTATGGGGCGATGGGTCTTCATAAAGCTTAGTCTGGCAAGACAAGATGTTAGGGAATGTTAATATTAATACTTAGTTACTAGAGGAACAATGCAAGGGGCGACTGAGCACGGGTTACATATATCTATACTCGTCATGGAAAATGATATAAGAGGTCTAGGGACAATCGTGGGTGTTTTAACTTCTAAAATATATAACATCTACTTCTCGGATGCAAGAACATACATAGATATAATTATGGCTGTCTGATGTGTTGGCATTGGCTCAACGTCGGGACAGGGCATGGTTGTTTTTAATATGAATGTATATTCCTGTTCATCATCTTTGTAGCAAGGACAGTGCCGCTATGTCGTATCAATGCTGGTGGCAGTTAATATTATAGACTTAGTTACTAGAGGAACAATGCAAGGGGCGACTGAGCACGGGTTACATATATCTATACTCGTCATGGAAAATGATAGAAGAGGTCTAGGGACAATCGTGGGTGTTTTAACTTCTAAAATATATATAAAATCTACTTCTCGGATGTAAGAACATACATAAATATTATGGCTGTCTGATGTGTTGGCATTGGCTCAACGTCGGGACAGGGCATGGTTGTTTTTAATATGAATGTATATTCCTGTTCATCATCTTTGTAGTTAGGAGTGTAGGACACGAGGGGGTTAGTGTACGTGAGGTGTGGAAAAATGGTCAGTTTAGAAAAGTTAAAGAAGGTGCGGCCATGAGCTGCTTAGCCCTGCGGGCTTGGGCCTGGCTGAAATGGCTGGCTCGGTCAGCTGGTCCTTTCGTTCTGTGGACCTTTCTTTTGGAGTTTCTGTGTGGTGTTCGTTCGTGGCTTCTGTGGTGGGCTTCTCATTCTGGGGCATTTTACTTCCCTCTCCTTCATTATAGGCTCGTCCTCGAGCCTCAAGGGTGAAGTAAAAAGAAGCATAGTCAGAAAAATGTAGGTTAACAAGAAAAGTAGTACGACTAAGGGAAAAAAAATTAATATATACAGTATATGGAAAACATGTAAATTTAAGAAAAGGCAGATAATTAAGAACAGGAAATTAAGAAGAGGTAAAGTGTTTAACAATGTATAAAGCAAATTTAAAAGATAGTCAGAAAAGTGTAGGTAACAAGAAAAGTAGTATGACTAAGGGAAAAAAATAATATATACAGTATATGGAAAACATGTAAATTTATAGAATCATGCCCAATCGCTTAGGAATTGAAAATATTCAAAACAATTTAGTACAATAATCTCATCATCATCATCAAGGGGGGGGGGGGGTATTTAGAGTCGCCGTTAGTCTGGGTGACAGTCTGGTAATAGGGGGTGGTGGTTCACTTTCACTTTGGAAGGGCGGGGTGGATATACCGTTAGTTCTTGTCGTTAGGAATGTGGGTCTGGGGGGCGAGCTGGCCCGGGGCCAGTTTTGGAGGGGGGTCTAAGTGGTTTCGGTCGGGGGTAGTGATAGGGGGGTTTTAAAGATGAAACGGGCAGGTCGAGTCGGGGTTGTTGTTGCGGAAGAGGTTGGTGTTGGGGAGGGGTTGAATTGTGTAGAGAGTTGTGGTCGTGAGTGGGGTTTGGGGAAGGGTGAGTAAGGCTGAAGGTTGAGTGTTTACTATGATCGGGTGGTTTGGAAGTTTGGTGTGTGGGGATTTGATAGGGAGATGGTGGGGGGGGTCTGGGCAGGCAGGGTTGTGGTTTGAGAGGGGTTGAATTGTGTAGAGAGTTGTGGTCGTGAGTGGGGTTTGGGGAAGGGTGAGTAAGGCTGAAGGTTGAGAGTTTACTATGATCGGGTGGTTTGGAGGTTTGGTGTGTGGGGATTTGATAGGGAGATGGTGGGGGGGGGTCTGGGCAGGCAGGGTTGTGGTTTGAGAGGGGTTGAATCTAGACTGATTTTATTTCCGGGAGAGACATGGATGGGATTTCGAGGAGTGGTTGAAGTTGAGAGGTTGATTATGTTGTTTGGGGCGAGAGAGAGAGTATTTTGGGGTTTAGCCAAGGTGGAAAAAGTTTTGTGGCTGGATTGGAATGGGAGTGGTATTTTGTCGAGCGGGATCTTTGGGGGGGAATTTGGGGCGGGTGGGGTAACGGTGAAGAGGGGGAGGTTGAAAGTTTAGCGGGGCTCATGATGGTGGGGGACCGACTGGTGAGCAGGTGTTCGGTACGCATGAGGGGGGGGGAAATCACTTTGGTGAGAGTCACGCGTGAGGGGGGGGTTAACGGCGCGTGTGGGAGGATCAGAGTGGTGGGGTGTGTCGGTGGCAGTAACGGTTTGCTTAGAGGTTATCTGGGGTTGGTGAGTTTGTCTGTCATGAGGGGGTGAGTCAAGTGTGGGGTGTTGAAGTTTATTAGGGGTGTGAATTGTGGGGGGGTGGAAGGGAGCTACTGACTGAAAACTGTCACAAGGGAGGTTTTGTTGGTGGGGGAATAGCGGAGTATTTCTGGGGGAAGGGGGGGAACATGGTTGGGTCCCTAGGTCGTCACGCGTGAGGGGAGGATTAACGGCGCGTGTGGGAGGATCAGAGTGGTGGGGTGTGTCGGTGGCAGTGACGGTTTGTTTAGAAGTGATCTGGGGTTGGTGGGTTTGTCTGTCATGAGGGGGTGAGTCAAGTGTGGGGTTTTGAAGTTTATTAGGGGTGTGAATTGTGGGGGGGTGGAAGGGAGCTACTGACGGAAAACTGTCACAAGGGAGATTTTGTTGGTGGGGGAATAGCGGAGTATTTCTGGGGGAAGGGGGGGAACATAGTTGGGTCCCTAGGTCGTCACGTGTGAGGGGAGGATTAACGGCGCGTGTGGGAGGGTCAGGGTGGTGAGAGGTGAGTGAGTTAGGAAACGGGATTTGTTGGGGGGACTGCGGCGGGTTGGTGGGGGAAAAGTTAGGTGTAGAACAGGGGTTATTGGTAGAGGACTGATGTCTTGATTTGGGGTTTTTAACATGACGAATTTTGGGAATCTTCTTGGTGGCAGTCACGGTCTGGTTAGCGGTTATCTGGGGTTGGTGGGTTTTTTTGACAGGACGAGTTTGGGGAATTTTCTTGGTGGCAGTCTCGGTCTGGTTAGAGGTTATCTGGGACTGGCGAGTTCGTTTGACATGAGAGGGCGAGACGAGTGTGGGGTTTCGACGTTTTCTAGGGGTGTGAACTGTGTGGGGGTGGAAGGGAGCTACCGACTGAAAACGGTCACAAGCTACCGACGGAAAACGGTCACAAGGGAAATTTTGTTGGTGGGGGG
>JBAKBP010013803.1:0-52500 GCA_037953745.1 Lithodes maja
GAAGTTGTTCCTGGCCAACATGTGATCTGGGTCCTAGGTTCAGCATGAACCTAACCATTTTATTTTGAGTGACCTGAAGTTTGTGCTGTGCTGATTTAGATGATGCAGAGTACCAGGATGACACAGAATAGTCAAAATGACATTGAACAAGCGCTTGGCAGAGGGTCTTTTTGGTCGCCGCGGGCAAGCATCCCACCTGTCTATACAGGTATTTTATACGTGCTCTACACTTACTCAGGATAGATTCCAAAATTGTTTCACCTGACAAACTCGCGTCCAGTTTTAGTCCGAGATATTTAACTTGTGACACTGTTGTTATAGGAATATCATTACAGTTGACCGAGAAGCCCACAATGTCTTTCAGTTTGCGTTTTGTTCCACATAAGATGGCTTCCGTCTTGCCCAGGTGAAGAGATAGTCTATTGTCCACTAGCCATTCACTACATGATTCTAGTTCTTTGGAAAGTGAAGCGGCAATACTTATTGGGTCTTTTCCTGAAACCAGGAGCACGCTGTCGTCTGCATACAGTAATAATTTACATGAGACGCTCAGTTCCATGTCGTTCACATAACAGAGAAAGAGTAAGGGACCAAGGATGCTTCCCTGCGGGACCCCACAGTTAATTGGCATAGGATCAGATATATTATCATCAATTTTGACTCTTTGGGTTCTACCACTAAGATAAGATTTAAACCAGTTCACAGATCCTATGCCCATTGCTTGTAGTTTATTACATAGGATATCATGGTCTACTGTGTCAAACGCTTTTTGTAGATCAAGAAGAACCATACCGGTGTAGTTACCTTTAGACATTTCTTTACGAATGTGATCCGTTAAGTGGATGAGACAGGAGTCTGTCGAGTACATGCATCTGAAACCTGATTGAAACTTATAGAATAGATCATTTTGTTTGAGGTAGTGTTCAATTTGGGTGTATACCGCTCTTTCAAGGATTTTAGATACAATACATAATATGCTAACTGGTCTGTAGTTACCAACTTCTAGTTTATTTCCTTTCTTGAATAGAGGGGTTACAATAGCTTCCTTCAGTTCAGCAAGTACAGTGTTGGTGTTAATTGACAAGTTGATGATGTGAGTTAGGGGGCCTGCTATACCAATGGCTCCATCTCGTAGAAATTTGGCAGGAATTTTGTCTGGTCCTGTGCTTTTATGTACATTTAGGTTAGACAGCTCGTCAAAAGTGTATTTTGGTGTAACATTTTGCAATCCAAATGTGTTTGGGTGTATGTCTTTATCTCTGTAGAAATTTCGAAAGGTGGCCGTTGTTGTCGTGTATTTATTGAGAGGTTGAGGTAGGTTCTGTGCAAGTGTGTTTGCTATGGAGGTGAAGAAGGAGTTGAAGTAGGTTGAAATTTGTCGTTTATCGTGGCAAATCTGATCATTAATGGTGAGAGCAATATTAGTGTTAGACGAATCCCTTGTCTTGTTGCTGTAGCCTGTTGTTTTTAGGTGCCTCCATAGTTTCTTTGGGTTATTCTGATATTCCTCTGCCTTATTGTGAAAATAATTAGTTTTCGCTGATTTTATTTTCCTACTTAGTTTATTCCTGGCCCTGTTGAACTCATGTTTCAGACCTTGATCCTGTCTATGTTTCGCTAACCTTTTTAACAGATTGTCTCTGTGTTCCAGATGGTGTAGTATGTCATTGTTGATCCATGGGTCTGACCTTGCTTTAATTCGTATGTCTTTCAGAGGAGCTATTTCGTCTAGAATGTTTGTGATGATGGTTCTGAAGCCAACCCATGCGTCATTAACGTTTGTACTTCCAAACACTGGAGACCAGTCTGTATTCCATAAAATGTCCAGAAATGTTTCTTTATTGTAGTTTCTGAGTGACCTTGTTTTGATAATCTTGTGATTCTCTAGGGTAATTTTTGTGGTTTTTCGTGTGCAATATGTGACGAAGTGATCACTTATCCCAGTCTGTATAACCCCTGATTGGGATATTTTGTCCTCTCTGTTACAGTTTATGTGGTCTATTATTGTGGCAGTGTTCTCAGAGATACGTGTGGGGGTTGTGATGAGTTGTTTATGATTGTGCATTGTCAGTATATGCCTATATTCTCGTACAAGCCTATCATTTCGTTGTTTGTAACACAGGTTAAAATCCCCTAGTATGATGGATTCATTCCGAGGGTCTAGCGATGACAACGTTCGTTCAAATTTGGTCAAGAATTGTGTGTCGTCTGGTGGCCTATAGCATACCCCAATTGTGATGGGTCTTGTCCTCGGCAGGCGTAGATCGATCCACAGAGCTTCGTGATTTTCTACATGGAGGTCGGTCCTGGTTGTGTGTGTGAGGTTGTTTTTTACATACAGACATACTCCTCCCCCATAATAATTAATATAATTAATAATTCTGTAATAACAGAACATAATTATAATGGATATTAAAAAGAATATATCGACTTAGTATTTTATTGATCAGTCAGACATACATTTGTATAATATCTTACAAAACACTGTACATACAGTATATAAACTTTAAATAACAGGAGAAACAAAAATATAATGGATATTAAAAAGAATATATATACTTAGTATTTTATTGATCAGAGTCGGACATACATTGTTATATTATCTTACAAAAATCATACTTTTAATACTTCGTTATTTTTGTATTACCCTTACTGGTTTTATATTATCTTATAACAAATGAACAAAGTTTTGCTTTTATATTACGTACCTAAAGTACTTTATACCAAACTTGGCTTTGTGACCATAGTATAACTTTTGGTTCACTACAGGATATGCCCATTGTGTACTGTAATTTTCTTTTGAAAGTCCATCTTCATAGTCTATTAATTTTGCAATAACCATTGGGCTTTCGGCAATTTTTCATAGCTTTATTTTGGACTTTAAGCCTATTTTTCATTGGCAATGTAATTTGGCATTTTTGATAATTCTTAATCAATGATTTCCGTTTAACTTTTCAATAGTCAAGCTTTTAAGGAATACCTTTATAATCTTTCCAATGTTCTTAAGTGTAGGCTACTGTCCTTTTAATAATTACTTCTCAGGTTTAATCTAGTTCATCAGCTAAGTTAGCAAGTAGTAGTCTGGCCCTACACCTGGACTATTTCCCTCTCCCTCCAGGCAGTACGGAGGTAAGCCTGTGTTAACTATCTAGTTTATAGCTCAACTCTAACCTATTTTGTTAATGAAGTAGTGTTAAATACTTTCGAAACTAGTATGCAGCTTTTGGAGAGCGGTTCGTTTTCAGAATTAGTTTCCCTGTTGTGTATGAGAATGTGTAGTACCAAGTAGGGATGTTGGTAAAATGATAAGTCAATTGGCATAGTGTATTGGAAGTGTGATGGAATTTGTGGATGTTGGCAGAGTACGTGATCAAAGTAGGGGAAGGATATATTCATTACGAGACTGATTAAGTGTGTATGATTAGGTGTTAACAGTGTACGGTCAAATTAGGGGAAGGTAGTGATATGCCGATTAAATGTGTGTACGACTGTTGGCAAAGTAGTGTGGATTGTTGGCAAGGATAAGAGTACAATCATTGAACCTAAAGGTTGGCAGTGTGATTTAGTGTGTTGGCAGTATTCAGTGGTCTTGGTAATTACGTGGTTTTAATTTAATCATTGAAGGTATAATGCAACTGGAGCCATGTACAATAAATAAGTATATGTGTTGGCAGTGACATTTGAATTGGTAGTGTTATACGAGGTGTTGGTAGTGATATTTGATGTGTTGGCAGTGACATTGGGTGTGTTTTGGCAGTGATTTGGTGTGTTGGTAGTGTTCGGTGTTCTCGATACATGTGGGAGTCTATCAAAGTATTGCTTATGCCAAAGTTAATTTAAATCCTAAAGTTATCATGTGACTGGAGCTATGTGTAAATTAGGATTCAATCTCTTGTATCCCCATGTATTTGTTTTTACTGGCCGTATCCCATATAACTAAATGTTATTTTAGGTTATGTATATATTTAAGTTTTATTAGGATGATGTGTTATGTAATTTGAAACTATTGTATACATGTAATTACTGGGGTCACTAAGCTATATATTCCTGAACTATATATCTACTGATCTATTCTTCCCATGTAACAGGTGTATATCTACCAATGTAACTATCATGATTTATCCCATGTAACTATTGCGATTTGCCTGCTTATCCCAAACCCATATAGCTCTTCCTACCTATCTCTCCAAGAATCTAGATATATTAGGTATTGAAAGTCATCCCTCTTCACCCAGACATTTTATTTTGTAGTTCGTTTCGTGAACTTGCCGCTTCTATTATCTGGCAATGTATTCCAATATTTCAAAAAGTTAATTTATAATCATTAGTAAAGTTTTCTATAGATTTATCTAGGATATTGGCGTGATTTGTTCAAATATAGTTTTCTATTCATTCCAAAATTATTATTAATTGCTATTAATGTTCGTTATCCAAAAATATTTGCGCTAGTGGATTACAATAATAATTAGTTAAATTGTATGTCATTCAAAGTTAATATGAATAACTATCAGAAATATATAAGATTTATCTACAATATTGGATTACATCAACAGGTTGGAATCAATAGTCAGGATTAAAATATTTCTTCTTTATTTTTTCTTAAACAAATAGGTAGTGTTGTCCATTGGTCCAGGGTCCTTAGTCTGGTCACAGCAACAAGTCACATCTGTAAAAACAAGAACATATTGAGGCACCAGAAATACAGGAGTTTCAAGGAGGGGGTCGGGGGTAGAGGGGGCAGTGGGGGGCGGGGCGGGGGGGGGGGGGGTTCTGAAGGGGGGTAGAGGGGTCCTGAAGGGGAGTAGAGGGGTCCTGAAGGGGAGTAGAGGGGGTGTCCTGAAGGGGGTAGAGGTGGGGGGGGGGGGGGGGTTCTGTGGGGGGTTGAGGGGGTCCTGATGGGGTAGGGGGGGGGGGGTTACCAGGGGGGGGGGGTTCTATTTTGTTCTTATATTTTTCATTCAGTCTCCTATATAACCATTCCACACCCGCTACGAGTTTTTCCCTTTCCCTTCCCTGGTAGTTCAACCTAGCCCCATCCCAGCTAGACCTTCCCTTCAGTTCTATTCTGTATTCGGTTCCATTCTACACACTAGTTCTATTCTGTATTCTGGCTAAATCTATTCTGTCCTCCCTCCCTCCCTGGTACATCAACACCCTCCCTGCAACACTCCCCCAAACACATAAGAAAAGTCAGGTATATATGTTTAATGTATTTTATTGTCAGGAAGCAGTCAAGAAGTCGTCGGTGTCAAGCATTGGATAGAAGAACTGGTATCGAGAGCAGACGGTATCAAGAGCAGACGGTATCAAGGACAAACAGGAGGAGTAAATATTCAGCAGACAGCAGAAAAGGCTAGGCACAGCAGAACAGGCCAACGACAGCAGAGCGGGTGACAACAGACGGAGTACATCGAAAGCAGACAAGGAATTATCAATGAGTAAGCTTGATGTGGTTGGTCAAACAAATTTATCTGTTTTGACTAATATTTATTTGGTATATTGATTATCTCTCTTTATGAAGATGTTTATGTGTTGAATATATATGGAGAGATATTTAGTGAGCTTGAGTATTCAGTATGAGGATATAGGTATTCCAATTGAGTTGGTAGGTAGTGAAATGTGAGCATAAATCGGTAGGTAGTGATTATGAGTATGGTTAATGTAAGAGTTGGTCGAGGTTGAAAGGTGGGATTCCAACAGATGTGAGCAAATCAAGGTGACAACGGAACTATAGATGGACAGACATTAACGACTGCCACAGCATCAATGAGACTATCAACAGTGAAGATTGACTGAGTGATGGACACATCAACGGTGACAGAGAGACAGCAACATTAGCAGTGATGCACCATTGCAGCAGACAACAGCGACGATTCGGTGAGCAAAGCTATATTGTTGTATGGGGAAAAACAGGTCAGTCAGTCAGTCTACCTAACTTCATTACTAAGTCAAGGGGAACAAGAGGCCCCAAAGAAAACTGAAATAGGAGATAGAAAACTGTGTCCCAAACAAAGTAGGCCACCCTTCATTCACTCATTGATTAACTTATAACTTTTATCAAGTAAATTTTACTTTACATTTACAGTCTAGATCTGTTTTAAGGGAATTATGAAAGCTAAGAAAAAATACTTATTAAATTAAATTGAAACTATTCAATAACCAATGAGAGTATATCTAGTTAAATAAGGTCGTAAAACTGAAATACAAAGGTATTGTAAACTGCAAATTATTTGTAAATTGATTAATTATAATATCTTCGATTATTATTCAGGAGTTAGAAAACATTGGAGAATAATAGTTAGGTTTTAAATATAATTGTTATCAGAATTATGCAACATTTTCTCTTAGCATGAAAAACATTACTGAACACATGTAGATCATAACAACCAAAACAATGCCAGTTGAAGAACAACATTATCATAGGCTTAAAATATCGGTTATCAACATTAACCTAAACAAGTAGGTATTATCTTAGTATAACAGTAGGACCGCTATTATTCTAAAGACACGAGTCATAGTCGTTGTACGTATAAGAAATATCTAATCAGGCTTGAATACCTTTGAAGTAGTTAGGAGAATGACTTCTACAGTAAAACAATTTAAGCTTTTGAATATTTATCACGAATCTAGGCATGTAGGCTTGACGTTAAGTATTTCAACTTATAAATAACATTAAAGTCCTTAGCCATGGGGGGACTGATATTTGCAGACATTTTGTTCGGATCATGGGAATAACTGCTTAAAACGAGGCATAAGTGCTCATAAAAACTATATAAAAGCTTACAGAGTCCACCTAGGATTTACATTAACAAATCAAACTTTGGATGGACCTTGGTAAACAAAAATTAGTCAATGCAATGTTCGTAGTCAGTGACAATTGGTACAGTATCTGACTATATGAGCAGCCTGTTTAACATATTACAGTAGAGGTTTATAATATGGTTCTTATGGATTTAAGAGTTTATATGTTTATCTGGGGTTACCTTGGACATTTAAAAGGTCATACCGATATTGAGTTTCCTTTAAGCTGGTCTATGATAATCTTCATCTACAGTGGCATGTCAGCAGGTTAAGTAAGATTTATTCAGTTATATTGGTCACAAAAGTGAAACTATGTAGTTGTATGGTAAATTTCAATTATATTATAACTTTCTTAGTCTCCAGTGTTCTGCATATTAGTATAAAACTTACTGTATAAGAACTAATTGACTACATACTAATATTAACAAGGGTACAGTCAATATAAATAGTTCGCCGATACTGCCATGACTAAACAAATCTTACTAGTCACAGGCTGCTAGAAGCATATGAAGAACAGTGTCTAGTAACTTATAATTGCACTGTATTTGAGCAGGATTTTGGGCGAACTATTTTAGTTTCGACTAACTGGCAGCATTTTTCTAGATCGAACTAAAGGAAATTCGTACATTTGGCAACACTGATATAACAATTTAAAGAATGTATGAACAAGGTAATTCATATTTTGTTCACCAACCAAATTTACTTCTAAACTCAATGAAATGAACAAATACATGTGGCACTCCAAGGACTCGAACCTAGGACACCCACACCGAGTTTAATTAATTCAGCCTGTTTTTACCGTTCACCAATTTCCACAGATCTCAGTTTGGAAAGGATCTGTTTCGGGATAACTTAATTATCATCAGTGTTGCCATATGTACGAAATACTTTAAATTGGTTAGATTAAGCTGCAGCCTATACCCTGTCCACCACTTATGATAGTCTATGAAATATTTTGAAGTTTCTTAGGCATTACTAAACTGGTCTACTTCAGCCAAGTTGTCATTCAGGTTTTTTGGGCAATGTAGGCAAAGTATATATTTTTTATAGTCTTAAAATAGTTTAACGCAAGAGTTTTGACAAATTAAAGTTATACAAACTAGCTTCGATATTACATTATTCACACATTTCAAAATAACTTATATGCCATAGTAAGAACTGAATTGAAAGTCACCAAATTCCATTTTGAGAATTATGATGGTGAACATATCTAACTTAAATTTTAGGATTATGGGATATCGTCGACCAGTTACAATGATATTTTAAACTGTAGCCAGCAAAATTAATCATACTTTGGGGGATAAGGCACAACAGTTTAATATTTAGGAAGTTATAAAGGCTACGTCCACGAAGACAGAAACCAGCCGCCTGTGTGTACTCCAGGACAATTATTCTTCAGGCCAAAAGGGCACCAATCATTAATTCAGTATCCATAGCTGTTAAATTAGTTGTTTTATTAATTTAAACTGACTTTGTAGACCAAACTTCAAAATATTACATTGCATAGACTTTCATAATAAGATCGTATTAAAACATTTTAGTGACAGACCCGTATTACGTATTACAGTTATCGTTGATGAGAGTTGTTGGTCCACGAGTCCCACCATCCGTCTGTTGTCCCCCTCAGGCTGGACGTGTATCATACATCTGTAACATTAGGTTAGTATTAGTGAACATCCTGATGTATAACGCTAATAACTATAGTCACCACTGCATTAAGGCCTTTTTCTGGACCCCTTCGCCTTAATGTTTAGCTCGGTTTGAGATTTTATGACTGTCTACTATTCGTTTTGACTATTAAAAGACTTTTTGCCCCAATTTGTCAATTTTATGACCTGTCATGCCATTTAAGTAGCTAATTTTTCCTCGCGAAGGATAGCAAGCCTGTAATTTTGGAAGAAACTGCCTTCGGCCGGGACATTTTACTACCGAAAAATGTACACATTTATCTCGAAGGGGGGTCTTGATGGAAGTCTAGGGAGCAAACTAAAAACCTCCCCTTAACCCATGATGTTGAGCAACTAGTGAGCCCTCTATCGTATTGCCCAAGGTTCAGGGTTTAGTAACTATACATAAGCCTGCAGTTATAAGGGGTATCAATTTTAGAACCTTTTTTGATTGAAATTATCTGCAGTGTAGTTTATGAATATATATACTTCTGAATTTGTTAAGGCAGGGGGGAGAATTTAATGCAGTGGCGGGTACTGTTATTGACCCTTCATGATTGTTTTTCTATGCGAGTGAGGGAGACAAAAGGCAGAACTGCCTGTATCGAGTGCCTCCCCCCAGAGTTGAAAGAGTGACAGGGCCACTCACAGGGCCTGGACACACTGAATTTGAAGCCATTTAAGTCACATGATCCTAAGTTGTGCCCTACCTATAGAAGTTCAAAGTTTCTAATTTCTAGTAAAAAAAAAAACATCCACTGACTAAATTCCACAATATTATTATTAAACCTTTAACGCACAGGACGCAATTTGCGCCCTTTCTGGGATACTTAAACGCCTTTGTGACCATCAGGGGTGTTTATAAACTTTGTTTAGTTACTTCAACCTCTGCAGTTGTCTTTGAGTGAGTGGTGGGCATTAAACTAATTTTGGAGAGTTAATTATGATCGAGAGAACAATTTCTGAATACAAATAAGGTATTTGTAATGAACCCTATGTTTTAGCATTAATGCAGTACATGGAACGCCAGCATTTGTTAAAGAGAACCAAACCCTAAATACACAACTTAAACAAATTGATGCTCATAATATAATGGATACAGTATATGGGATAGGCTAAGGGAACTTAAGAAACAACTATACACATGGTAACCTAACCTTTTAATATTGTTAAGGAAAGATGGGTCGTTTATCTGGTCCCCCTTCATGCTTAGCCCCATTACTTTGCAGATTATAAGACGTTCAGCCCATTACTTTGGCGATTTTAAGACCTTTCAACCTATTTGTGTCATTATCAAGACCTTTTGTGCTATTTAGGAGACTAATTTTCCTGGCGAGTGATACCAAGCCTGTGATGTAGGAGGAACCGGCCTTCGGCCTGGACAATTTTCTACCGAAAAATTTACATATTTGTCAAAGGGGGATCTTGGGGATGTTTTTTAAGCTTGAAGGAAGTCTAGGGAGGAAACAAATTTACAAATAATTATATCTATATATACCAATGAATAAACCCTTACCCATTAACCCTATTAAGGGGAGACGCTCGTTGTTCTGGTCCCCTTACTCCCTCGTGTTTAGTCCCATTAGTTTTGAGATTTGTAGACGTTCGGCCCATTTGTTTGGCGATTTTAAGACCTTTCGTCCCATTTCGTTATACATTTTAAGACCTATCGTGCCATTTAGGTTTTTTTTTCTTTCTGGCGAGCGATAGCGAGCCTGTAACTGAAAGAGGAACCGTTCGGCCTTTGGCCGGTAAATTTTCTACCGACAAATTTACAAATTTATCTTGAGGGCTGGGTCAAGGGGATGTTTTTTTTAAGTTTGATGGATGTCTAGCGAGGGAACTAAGAATTTATGAATTAATGAATGTATAGGCAAAAAAATAAATAATAATGTGTTCTTACCCTAGTTTGTTGGTGAAGATGGTTAAGGTTCCGTTTGGGTTTCTCAAGTTGGTCTTCCCTCCGCCGAGCCTCAACTGTGCTGTACCCCTCCTCTCTCACTCACATCTGTTATAAAATCCAATATTAATATTACAGCTTAAGGAATTGACCACTTGCGAGTTTCAAGCTATAAGGAAGTTGGAGTTTTTTATATCGACATTTAGCAGAATTACGAGCTAAAATAAGAGTTGTATTGCATACAGTATATAAACACATAAAACCAAATTCACCGTACTTTATATCCATCAAAAACCTACATTACTGCATTTCTGTTTAACCTACATTACTGCATTTCTGTTTAAAACTTACATTACTGCATTTCTGTTTAACCTACATTACTGCATTTCTGTTTAACCTACATTACTGCATTTCTGTTTAAAACCTACATTACTGCATTTCTGTTTAACCTACATTACTGCATTTCTGTTTAACCTACATTACTGCATTTCTGTTTAAAACCTACATTACTGCATTTCTGTTTAACCTACATTACTGCATTTCTGTTTAAAACCTACATTACTGCATTTCTGTTTAACCTACATTACTGCATTTCTGTTTAACCTACATTACCGCATTTCTGTTTAAAACCTACATTACTGCATTTCTGTTTAACCTACATTACTGCATTTCTGTTTAAAACCTACATTACTGCATTTCTGTTTAACCTACATTACTGCATTTCTGTTTAACCTACATTACTGCATTTCTGTTTAACCTACATTACTGCATTTCTGTTTAAAACCTACATTACTGCATTTCTGTTTAAAACCTACATTACTGCATTTCTGTTTAACCTACATTACTGCATTTCTGTTTAAAACCTACATTACTGCATTTCTGTTTAACCTACATTACTGCATTTCTGTTTAACCTACATTACTGCATTTCTGTTTAACCTACATTACTGCATTTCTGTTTAACCTACATTGCTGCATTTCTGTTTAAAACCTACATTACTGCATTTCTGTTTAACCTACATTACTGCATTTGTTTAACCTACATTACTGCATTTCTGTTTAAACTACATTACTGCATTTCTGTTTAACCTACATTACTGCATTTCTGTTTAAAACCTGCATTTCTGTTTAACCTACATTACTGCATTTCTGTTTAAAACTTACATTACTGCATTTCTGTTTAACCTACATTACTGCATTTCTGTTTAAAACTTACATTACTGCATTTCTGTTTAACCTACATTACTGCATTTGTTTAAAACCTACATTACTGCATTTCTGTTTAACCTACATTTACTGCATTTCTGTTTAAAACCTACATTACTGCATTTCTGTTTAACCTACATTACTGCATTTCTGTTTAACCTACATTACTGCATTTCTGTTTAAAACCTACATTACTGCATTTCTGTTTAACCTACATTACTGCATTTCTGTTTAAAACCTACATTACTGCATTTCTGTTTAACCTACATTACTGCATTTCTGTTTAACCTACATTACTGCATTTCTGTTTAAAACTTACATTACTGCATTTCTGTTTAACCTACATTACTGCATTTCTGTTTAAAACCTACATTACTGCATTTCTGTTTAACCTACATTACTGCATTTCTGTTTAACCTACATTACTGCATTTCTGTTTAACCTACATTACTGCATTTCTGTTTAACCTACATTACTGCATTTCTGTTTAAAACCTACATTACTGCATTTCTGTTTAACCTACATTACTGCATTTCTGTTTAACCTACATTACTGCATTTCTGTTTAACCTACATTACTGCATTTCTGTTTAAAACCTACATTACTGCATTTCTGTTTAACCTACATTACTGCATTTCTGTTTAACCTACATTACTGCATTTCTGTTTAGCCTACATTACTGCATTTCTGTTTAACCTACATTGCTGCATTTCTGTTTAAAACCTACATTACTGCATTTCTGTTTAACCTACATTACTGCATTTCTGTTTAACCTACATTACTGCATTTCTGTTTAACCTACATTACTGCATTTCTGTTTAATAACTTTGTATACGGCCCAAACTTCCTTATAGCATGGAACTCACAAGTGAGTTTATTAGGCCAATATTTCTGATATAATGTAGATTTTCAAAATTTATCAATTCATAAATTATGTTTTTGCAACAACAAAAAAACATTATCTCAACCATAGTCAAGGTGGTCGTGATTCCTGGTCGGGTCGTCTTGGGTCGGGCAAGATCGCAGCGGTCCTCCCATCTCTAACCTGTTGGGAAGATTTAAAGTCACATTAGTAGGTTCTGGCATACCTTATTTCACCGTTGTTCCTCCGTCGGGCCATCCAGCTCATTCCTGTTGATAAAATATTTTAATTATTTCAGGAGCGCCGTTCTGCCAGCAACTACACCGGTCTGCAAATCGGCCACATCGGGTCTGCAAGCTGCCACATCGGGTCTGCAAGCTGCCACATCGGGCCTGCAAGCCGCCACGTTATCTGAAAACCTGCAACCTTCACAACCAACTAACAGACAACCAGAATTCTACCGGCCGGATTTCAACCAACAAGAAAACAAACCAAGCTATTGTACTAAATCTAACTAACTAACTAACTAAGCTTCTACCCAAGCCTCTAACAGACAGCTAACTAACTAAGCTTCTATCCAAGCCTCTAACAGACCGCTAACCAACCTCCTCAGGGAACCGAATAGAGCAACGCCTAACCAATACTAACCTAGAACAGACTCCTACCTATCCCTACCCCTTGAACTAACTAGAGCTACCCCCCCCCTCCCCCCCCCCCTTCTGCCCACCTCAGCATCCCTACCAGAAACCTTGTCTAATTCGAAGCCAACGACGATATAGGAGAAAAAGATTAGTGCATGGATTAATTATATTATATTTCAATATATATATTTAATTATACAAAAATTATGTTACGTTATTGGAAATAGTATAGTTATAGCAAATGTAAAAAAAAATATATACCAGATTTATTTATATATAAATTATTGCAAAACAATTCATAAGTATATAATTTACACTGAAATGTATTAAATAGAATCTTACCTTAAATTTGCCGCCTATCCAACGTAATGTCTATACACATGTTAGTAGAAGGGAGGTGGTTTAGGTGGTGACAAGGACAATGGAAGGAAGGGGGTTAGGATTAAAGGGAAGTTTGCTCCGGCCCCTTTCTCCCTCATGCTTAGCTCAAGTTATTTTGAGACCAAGACGTTCACCTTTTAGTTTGGCGCTAAAGACCTTCTGTGCCATATAACTATCTATTTTTTTTCCTGGCGAGCGCTAGCGAGCCTGAAATTAATGAGAAACTGGCCTTATTATTATTATTATTTTTATTATTATTATTATTAATATTATTATTATTTCGGCTGGTACATTTTTCTATCGAAAAATGTACAAAATTATCTCGAAGGGGAGTCTTCGAGGCATTTTATTTAAGCTTGACTGAAGGTCTTGGGACGAAAAAAAAATATATATATATATATATAAAATCAAATTAAAACTTCCCTTTACAGAGGACACTGTGATGGAGGGAGAGGATGGTTAGGATTACAGCTAATTGTTGCCATGATGATGGTAGTGGTAGACTGGTTGAAGGATCTGGTTGAAGTTTCCATCATCATTCACGACATCTGTAAAAGACAAGAATACATTGTTAACATTTATCTCAATCAGCCAAGTATACTGTATATAATTTAGGTAAACATTGACTTGACCCCGGACAACCTTTTTACCTAACCTGTCTTGATAGCGTAATGCATAAGTGCGCGGAATTTCGGTGTGAGTATCCTAGGTTCGAGTCCTCTGAGTGCCACATGTATTTGTTGATTTCATTGAGTTTAGATGTGAAGTTCGGGTAAGATCCTGTGTAGCGGGAGGAACTGTTTTTCAGATGCCTATTTACTAAGAAACATTGAACAATATCTTTAACCTAACCTAACTAAAACCTAACCTAACCTAATCTAGTATATTAGTGGACTATTTATGAATGTAAAATTTAAAAATATATTGTAACATTACCAAATTATTGAGATATATGTTCAGGTTCTTCCGCTACACAGGATTATACTCTAATATGCTTCCAAAAAGGCATATTTTCTCACTTTAATTATTCCTTTGTATACTTTCTTTAAGGGGGGTGACCTGTTTTTGTTCTGTCTGTGACGCATGCTGTACAGAACGCCTAGTCATGCCCCACTCTCGCTAGGATCGTCAGGGCAGGAACTTTGGCTGTAGTCTATGTAAAGTTTCCTAACTTAGTTTGTGTGAGCCGTTGTACTATAAGTATTATGAATATGTATTTTGTTTTCATCTGAGTCAACGAGTTCTATTTTATGTCATTAGTTATAAGTATTGTGTGTAAAACTTATTTGTAATGATGGGAAGAGAAACAGCCACAGTTAGGTGTCAGTGGGTACGCCAGGCAGGAGGTAGGCCTAACTCACTAGCACTCCTCCCTCCCTCAGTGCTAGGGGAGCCTTTGTGTATCCCAGAGGAGAGAGAGAGAAATTACGTAATGGTTGTCAGTGGGCGGTCCTTAGTAGTTCACGTTGGGCTCACTAGAGGGCCGGGTATAAAAGGGAAGTCTAGCCATTTTTTCATCAGAACTCATTAGGCAGAGTGACTTCTCATTTCCCTTGCTAACTATATATATTCTTCTGACTGATGGGAACTTTCTCTACTACCTTACATTCTTATCTCCTCTTTTCCCTACCCTATTTAACTTCCATGGTCCCGTTGGTGCAGAGCTAGTCAGCCAACGTATTATCGCTTGAGTTCTCACAAGATACTTGCCTATTAGATAGCCTATTTTGGAAGGGTTGACTTAGAATAGGATTGATTTATGTTTGTTGCACTTGTATATGCATTTCCCTGTGTGTTATTATTATTATTCCTGTTTTCTGCTAGTCTAGGTAATGCTAGACTGGGGTAAGGCTTTTCTGTGTTACGAGTTGTTGTTTGATGCAGTGGTTAAGCGATAAACCTGCATACTCGTTTCGGTTCAGTGAAGCCTAGGTTGTCTTCGCGGCTGACTGTGTTGAGTTAATAATTTACAGTGCGTGAGGGCAAGAGCCTAACCACCCTGTATTTTATTAACAGTTTGTTTTTACTTTGTCAAGGAGCCGGGAGAAAACCAGATACAAGGGATCTGGATTTCTCAAAGTGTACTTGTTAGTTTTAACGTAATACTTTAAACAGTCGTGAGGACTTAGCTAGGCTACGAGCCGTTTTTGCTCAGTCACTGCTACCTTTTTGCCTACAGTACCCCAGCTAGACTTTATTCGATTAGTCGATACAGAATAGTATTGAAGCTTTCCTTATGTATGATATTGTTTATGCACTATTGATTTCATGTGTTGCAAGCTTGGCTACTTTAGTGATTAGTGGCCCACGAGCACAATCCGAGTAGGCTATTGCCGTTGCATTTGCGGAGTACTTCCTTTTAATGTTTGCCATTTACTATTGCATATTCTTTTAATTATTCTTATGCCAATTTAAGCCTTTAATAGTATTTAATTGCCAGTGTTTTTGCTTATTGAATTACTGTTCAAAATCCGATACATACTTCTTACGAGCATCCGAGAAGCATCTAACTTTTTTCAGAAGATTCCTTGCTCGATGCTAAGGACTATTAATTAACGTAACGTAATAGTGCCGATCCGAAGTAGAGGGTGGAGGACTTCTTAAGTTCATAGTCAAGGGTGGATTACTTCGGCTTCGGCCAACACTATTCTTTGGTGTTGTTGTTTCTTACTTCATTGTTTGATTGTTGACCAGACTAGATCATTCCTGTCTCTTTATTAGTCTGTTGTTGAACACTAGTACCGAGTTCTTGTATACCTCGTTATAGCAGATTGAACTCTGGAGGGTATTGGTGTTTTTTGTTCGGCTGGCAGTACTCAGGGGTTGGGATCGTGTGTTTCCGTTGTGGCAGCGAGCCGTATTAGAGTCCTGATTGAGAGCCCTTGTGTACCCGAGTGCCAGTTCGTAACATGTCCTTTTCTATCTTTCTCTGCTTTGTATCCATTTGGCCCCATTCAGCCAACTATTTTAAGAGGTTTATTCCCATCTAGGTGTCTATTTCTTCCTGGCGAGCGATAGCGAGCTAGCATTATATGAAGAAATCCGGCTTTGCCGGAGACATTTTTCTATGGAAAAATTTACAAATTTAGCTTGCTGTCAAACAAAAATAAAAAATATGCTGGCTCGCTACCGCTCACTAGTAAAAAATTTACACCTGGATGGGGATAAACTTCTTAAAACAGTAGGCTGAATGGGGCCAAATGGATACAAGCCAGAGAAAGATAGAAAAGGACAGAACAAAAACAGGTCACCCCCTTAAATTCATAAGTTGGTTGGTGTTAAAAACATAGTAATTCTGGCTATCATTAGACGATTGTATGTACAGTCGCGCTAATAAGTGATGTCTCGGCACCAAGTATATTTTGATCAATAATTGGTATCAGCAATATCTAAGCTTTATTTATTCATTTCGAGTGAGATATACAAACATGTTCCCACACTTACCCACCCTATTCAACATCTGACAGACATTACTACAATACAGAGGAAGCCAACTTAATGACAGCTGGGACATGACTTATTAGCGCGACTGTACTTCAAAAAAGACCCCTAGGAATCAATGGGATAAAGTAGCTCTAAAAATCCTTAAGGGGAGATGGGTCGTTTTTCTAGACCCCCTTCTCCCTCATGTTTAGCCCCATTAGTTCTCAGATCTTAGAAGTTTGTCCCATTAGTTTGATTTTTTTTTTTACCTTTCGCCCCATGTCTCAATATTTAGACCTTTCGTGCCATTTAGGTATCAATTTTTTTTCCTGGCGAGCGATAGCGAGCCTGTAATTGTGCAGGAACCGGCCTTCGGCCGTGACATTTTTCTATCGAAAAATGTACAAATTAATTCCGAAAGGGGATCTAATGGATGTTTTTTGTTTTAAGTTTGGAGGTCTAGGGAGGAAACTAAAAACAAATATATGACAAAATCGACCAACAAATTAGACCCTTCCCCTTAATTATATATTGGTGTTATCGAGGTTATTCTTAGGTGGCCGTTAATTAAGTAACATGTATAATTAGCCTAATAAGTGATGGTCTCGGCACCAGGTATATTTGGATTACTAATTGGCATCGGCATTATCTAACCTTATTTAGTCATTACTAATTGGCATCGGCATTATCTAAACTTATTTAGTCATTACTAATTGGCATCGGCATTATCTAACCTTATTTAGTCATTACTAATTGGCATCGGCATTATCTAACCTTATTTAGTCATTACTAATTGGCATCGGCATTATCTAAACTTATTTAGTCATTACTAATTGGCATCGGCATTATCTAACCTTATTTAGTCATTTCTAATTGGCATCGGCATTATCTAACCTTATTTAGTCATTACTAATTGGCATCGGCATTATCTAACCTTATTTAGTCATTACTAATTGGCATCGGCATTATCTAAGCTTATTTAGTCATTTCCAGTGAGATATACAAACATGTTCCTACACTTAGCCTACCCACCCTATTCAACATCTGGCAGACATTAATACAGCACAGAGCGAGCCAAAACTAAATGACAGCCGAGACATGACTTATTAGCGCGACTGTACCTATCTTGATTATGCAGCGAAGATTTGGTATCTAAGCATGTTAATGATGAAAACCTTAGCATTATTATGATCCAGAAGCATTGAGTACTTTCAAAATGGCATTAACCCGTCCAGCCCCGGCTAGTTTTGTAATGTTTGTTCACCAGAACCCGGCCGGTTTTCAAAAAAATATGTTATTCCAGAAACAATAGCGAATGGGTTAGGAATGAAGGAAAAAACCACGAAAAACCGCTCAAAAAGCTTAAAGAATGGTCCTACAGAGCCCCGAAAACGTATTTTACATGAGTAAAAAATTGAAGGCAATTACCCCCAAAAAACAGGTTATTGCGCGCTCACGCGCACGCATGTGGACTTTGAGAGTTTTCAACCATCGGCACGGTTGTGTGGGATACGTACACAGTTCCCATACAAATCTGAGCCCTCTTGAGTGGCTACACCTGAGGTTACGGTCGGCGCAATTAGGGTGACGTGCCAGGCGCGTCTCTGGGGCTGTGCGTTACATACATTGCCGACGCGCCAGGCGCGTCGCTGGGGCTGTACGGTTTAATTATCGATAACAAACTTTAAAGTCAGATTTTGTTAACATTAGCAACATTCTACTACCGTCTTGGTGGTGTAATGGTTAAAGTGTCTAAAAATCTGTGTGTGATAACCCAGGTTCGAATCCCGGTGGATCACATAATTATATGCTCATTAATTTCATTGGAGGTGTTTGGTGGTGTGGCGAAATTAATACATTATAGATAAATAACTTTATTAGAAGAGCTAAACGCACTATGAAGAAGTAATCCAAACTAAATAAATTGATTGGAAGCGCTAAATGCACTATGAAGAAGTAATCCATAATCGGTTATATTTCAGTTATCGGTAAATTGTCATGGTCCCATGTTCACTACTCTGCTAATAATGTGTTATAGCAAGTATGTTAAGGGGGGTCACCATTTTTTTATTTTTTTTATTTTTCTCTCCCTCTCTTTGGGTTTTATCCATTCAGCCTCCTGTTTTAAGACTTTTACCCCCATCCAAGTGTCAATATTTTCCTGGCGAGCGGTAGCGAGCCAGTATATATACATTTTGTTTTGACAGCAAGCAAAATTTGTAAATTTTTCGATAGAAAAATGTCTCCGGCGAAGCCGGATTTCTCCATACAATACTGGCTCGATATCGCTCGCCAGGAAGAAATCGACACCTGGATGGGGATAAAAGTCTTAAAACAGTTGGCTGAATGGGGCCAAATGGATACAATCCAGGGAAAGAGAAAAGGAGAAAGAAAAAAAAACCTGTGACCCCCCTTAATGGTTTGCAGATCCACAACAGTTCATAGTTTGGCGCTAGGCATAGGTAAATTAGCGGCAAAGGCATTGAATTTTCCGCCAGGTGCAAAATTAATCTGGCCTTATCTAAAATGCCCCAGAACAAGAAGCCCACCACAGAAGCCACGAGCGAACACCACACAGAAACACCCAAAGGAAAGGTCCACAGAACGAAAGGACCAGCTGACCGAGCCAGCCATTTCAGACAGGCCCAAGCCCGCAGGGCTAAGCAGCTCCAGGCTGCACCCATTTACCTTTTCTAAACTGACCATTTTCCACACCTCACGTACACTAACCCCCTCGTGTCCTACATTCCTAACTACAAAGATGATGAACAGGAATATACATTCATATTAAAAACACCCATGCCCTGTCCCAACGTTGAGCCAATGCCAACACATCAGACAGCCATAATTATATCTATGTATGTTCTTACATCCGAGAAGTAGGTGTTATATATCTTAGAAGTTAAAACACCCACGCTTGTCCCTAGACCTCTTATATCATTTTCCATGACGAGTATAGATATATGTAACCCGTGCTCAGTCGCCCCTTGCATTGTTCCTCTAGTAACTAAGTCTATAATATTAACTGCCACCAGCATTGATACGACATAGCGGCACTGTCCTTGCTACAAAGATGATGAACAGGAATATACATTCGTATTAAAAACACCCATGCGCTGTCCCGACGTTGAGCCAATGCCAACACATCAGACAGCCATAATTATATCTATGTATGTTCTTACATTTAAGTTGTGTTTGGTGACTTTTAAGGTTCTCAAATTTGGTGAGCCTAGGTACCTTGCGGAGCTGCTCAGGCGCCCACCGGCACACCATGGTGTAGTTGTGCGTCATGACAATGACCCTTTTCGTCTTGATGAACCAAGGGCTTTCCAGCAGTCTTCTTTCTTTGAGAGGTCATTCTCCTACATGGCTCCGAGGTTGTATAACAGGTTGCCGCTGTCCATGAGACAACTGAGTTCTGTTGAATGCTTCAAGAGACAACTTAAGACTTTTCTCTTTGAGAGAAGCTATGATCTTGAGAGAGGTGTCATGACAGATGGCTATAGAGTTTAGGCTATTTTGCCACTGCTAGTGATTGTTAAATGTGTGTTGTATATTAGCCTTCTTTTGATGCATTGATTTTTGTTCTTTTTTCTTTCTCTTTTCGAGCGCTAGTGAATTCTTCGGAAAAATTGGCGCTTATGAGAAATAAGTAACATGCTTATTATTATTATTATTACATCCGAGAAGTAGATGTTATATATCTTAGAAGTTAAAACACCCACGCTTGTCCCTAGACCTCGTATATCATTTTCCATGACGAGTATAGATATATGTAACCCGTGCTCAGTCGCCCCTTGCATTGTTCCTCTAGTAACTAAGTCTATAATATTAACTGTCACCAGCATTGATACGACATAGCGGCACTGTCCTTGTGTCGTATTGTGCCAAGTACAGATCAACCAGGTTTCATCACCTTATTAGGACGACGACTATAATGTCATCGTTCATCGATGTATGCAATCCTTAATCCTTAGGTTAAGTATTTTTATCCGCCATTGTGTTCACCTTTTTCCATTTACTTTCCCACAATTGTCATACGTCTTCCCCTTGCCTCCTTCGTATCCACAGTCCACACTACGCCAATTTACTTCGTGTCTTACGCCTCTTACCCCAACCAGAGATTGTATAAGATAACCTGGTTACCAGTATCTGTCATAAGTACCCCGAAACAATAACTAAGTACCCCTACGAACTGCCGCTGTTGTTGGTATATTTATATTTAATAGAAAACGCAGTTCCCAGGGCCAACTAATAGTATCCATAACCCTCGGACTGATCACATAACTCTATCTTTTCCAGACTCATATACCACCCCATAGTTGCATTCCCCGGTAGCATTTGGCTAACGTATTCTACTGCCTTTTCAAACTTCCATATCAATTGTAGCCTAATGCCACCCCCACGCCCAGGGACCTTAGGGGCAAAATTTCCCTGTAGCCCTTGAACTCTCCCCCCCCCCCTCTCATTAAGACACCCGCGCTTCTCGACTCTTGTCCGACCTAGCCTCTCTCTCATACCTCTTGAAGATCCTTGAATTGTCCGTTGCTAACGCTCTCCAACCTTTTATATATATACTCCTATCCAGCCTACCTTCACTTAGTAGGCCAGAACAACATTAGAACTTTACTAGCCCCTTGCATGCCATCTATTCTCTTACAACCCATTCACAACCCTGCACCCAATGGTCGTCGGTGCGAGGCTAGCCGCCTCGCCAGTAACTAATTTCTATTGCCATACTCCCCCTTGCCACATGACTCGTTGCCGCCGTTTGGGGGCTTCCGGGCTTGTAGGTGGGGCGGCCAAGGTTCTTGGCCGCTCTCCCTATCACCTCCAACTAATTTTGTCATGTCCTTTTCTTTCTCCTCCTTTCTAGTTTTCGTTTTTCCCTCTTCCGCTTTCTCCTGGGGCTGCCATCCGAGGCCGGTCTCCCACCCTTGAACTTTTGTGGTCCCGTCCCTCCCTTCCCTTCCGGTTGACTTCCCTGTTTGCTTCCTTCCTTTCTCTTTAACTGCTTCGGAGGTTCTAGTTTCCTTCGGGCTTCGCCTTGGTGTCTCTGATCACTGCTGAGTTGGCAGAGTCCACCTGGCGACAGGTGCTGCCGGCGAGGGCTCGCAAGGCTCGTTGCTGGAGGATAGGCACTATAGGGATGCTTTGGGGTTTCTGACTCTCTTCTCTCTTCCCAGTGGGTGTGTCAGGTGACTACGCCGGCCCCGTTCTCCATGGGACAAAGCTGCAGGACAAATGCCCGGGTTGTACAAGGTCCCTAGCTCAAAGCCGAGACCTGTCCCATCTCAATTGGCCGCATTCTGGGTTTCGTGGCCCTGCGGAGGTCTTTCTCCCTTTCGTTGCCAGGGGCACCTGGTAACCGCAGTATCTTCTTCCATGCTTTACCCCCTTTTCTCTTGTTATGGTGACGACTTATGCTTTTTTCCCTGTTCTTCCCTGTTTATGGCTTCTGCTTTAGTGGTTCCGGTGAGTGAGCCCCTTGTGGCATGCAGCCTGCCACTTGGGGGTCTGTTGTCTGGCTGTCAGTCCGGTTCACCGCGGGAGCACGGTGAGTCGGGGATGGTTTTGGGTGCTCTCGACCGGCCCGCTGAACTATCCCTCGGTCGTCGCTCGTCCCTCTCGTCCATTACCGTTCCGAATCCTTCTCCTACCCTTCCGTTTTCGTCACGTCTTTCTCCGCCCTCCACTACCCAGGATTTCATCTCCTCTCCTGTAGTTATTTCTGCGTCTTCCTCTTCTTCCTCTTCTCCCTCTAGTCTTGTCACCCTCGACCCTTTTCTGCCCTCCCTCCCTCGTTCTCTTTCCTCTTCTTCTCCAGTTTCGTCCTCTTCTCGTCCTCGCTCCTCGGTCCTCCCTATGTCCTCTCTCTTTGCACCTCCTTCCTTTACTAAGTTTTTCTCCATCCCTGCTTCTGCGCCTCTAGCCGGTGATGACCTCCTCTTCCACCTGCGTCTCCTTCAACAGGTGGGAAAGGACGTCACCTTCCACTCCCGCCATGATGCCTCCCGTCTTGTTACCGTCCAAAACGAACTTCAGGCTACTGCCATGTCCTCTTTCGTCGATTGTTCTGGCACCCCCATCCCGGCTCAAAAAGATCAACGACTCAACTCCTGTACAGGGACTGTCCTGATCCCCGCTTCCATCCGTCTCGGGGGTCGTCCTTTCGCGGATTGCGCCGACCTCGTCAAGGACATCGTTGTCGCTCAAGACCACAAGGTGGTTAGTGTGGTGTGCTACACTATCCCTCCTCGCGACCTTCGCCGCCATCCCGCTAACATTGCCAAGATCTCTTTTGATGGACTTTCCCTTCCTGCCCATGTTATTGTCGGTGGTACTCGCCTCCCCGTGACTGCGTCTCTTCCCCGTCCACTCCAGTGTCGCAGCTGCTGGCGTTTCGGCCACCCAGCTAAGTTCTGCCGTACAGCCGCTGAGTGCCCACTCTGCCCGCGCTGTGCGCAGTCCGGACATGCCGTTGGCGGATGTCAGTCAACGTCCCAGTTCTGCCTTAATTGCCACGGGTCTCATTCGGCCGACTCTAAGCTTTGCCCCGTTCATCTGTTCGAGTCTGAGGTTGCTGTCCTCAAAGCGAGACACGGCCTTACGCTCACCGCAGCCCGCCAAGAGGCTCGTCGCTTGGGCTTCACCCCTCAGTCGTTTTCCAAGACTCTGTCTCCTCCCTCCTCTTCTTTGCCTCCCTCTGCCACGCCCCCCCCTTTTTCTGGTTCCTCGGTTCCTTCCACCGCCTCCGCTCCCTCCGTCCCCCCGGTCGCACCAGTTTCGTCATCTGCCTCCCTTCCTTCTACCGGTGCTTCTCCTGGATTTTCTCCTTCCTCCTCTTCAGTCTCCTCCGTTCGTCCTTCCGTCTCTTCCTTTTCTGTCCCTTTGTCTAACACTTTCTCTGTTCTCAGTCCTTCTCCTACTTCTGCCCCTTCCTCTTGCTCTCTTCCTTGTTCCTCCTCTTCTAGTCTCCCTCCACGCTCTCACCGTTCCAAGCCTCCCCCCCGTTCTCCGTCATCTTCCTCTTCTAGTCGCCCCAAATCTCCTCCTCGCTCTAAACTTCCCTTCTCCTCTACCAAACGGGCTCCTGTGCTCCGTTCTTCCTCGCCCGCTTCCTCTTTTAAACGTAAGGGTGGTCTCCGTGATGTGCGGTGCTCCAGTCCCTGCGAGAAGAAGAAGAAGTCGCCTCCTTCTCCTTCTGTTTCCCTTTCTCCTCTCTCCGTCCAGTCTCCTCCTCCTCCCGTCCCTGCATCCCTCGATTTCTCCTACGAAACCCTACCTCCGATTGACGAATTTATCCGTTCTTCCCACCCACCACCTTCTACTGTTCACGCCGAAGTTCATCCTACCCCCTCTTCTCTCCCCCCTACCCCTCTCCCGCCTTCCCCTCTCCCGCCTTCCCCTGCCCCGTCCTCTTCCTCCACTCCCCCTTCTGGCCTTCCTCCGGGCCCTCCTCCTCTTCCTCCTCCTGACCCTCCCCCTCTTCCTTCTCCTGCCCTTACCCCCTCCTTCTCTTCCCACCCGCCGTCCGTCCTTCCTCCCTCTTCCAGCCCTCCTCCTTCCTCTCCTCTTTCTCTGTTAGACCTCCCTATGCCCCCCGGTTTCCAGTCTTCCCCTTCAACGTCTTCTCCAATTCCTGCTCTTATTTCCCATCGTTAGCCTCTCTTGGCTATATTTTCCACCCACGGTGTTACCTGTATTTTGTAAATATGTTGTATATAGTGTTCGTCTTTTCTTCCCTCTTGTACGCGTTTTCTTTTTATTCTTTTTTGTCTTTAATTTTTTTTTTCGCCCATCCGACTTTTCATTGTTGTGCATAAGTGTGTATTCTTCCCTTTCTTTTTTTGTTGGCTTTTGCCTCCTTTTACTTCTCCACGTTATCCTCATTCACCTTTTCTTAGTTGTACATAAGTGTGTGTGTTTTCCTTTATTGTTATTTGTGTATATTTCTTTCCTTCTCTGTGTGTCCTTCCTCTTTTTCTGTGCGTTCTTATTTTCGGTGGCTTTTGCCTCCTTTTATGGTTTTCTTTTGTCTGTTTTCGTTGTTTTTTCGTCCTGTAGTCTCCTCTTAGTTTCTTTTTTCTTTTTCTTTATTTATGTCCATTTTGCAGTGGAATCTTCGTAGTCTTAATGCTCAAAGGATTGACTTAAGTTTTCTTCTTTCTCTTCACTCCCCTAAGGTCGTTTGTCTTCAGGAGACTCGTCTTTTCTCTTCTCCTGTTCCCTTTCCTCATTACTCTTTTTATAGTTCTCCCCACTCTCTCCATGATAATTGTCTTCTTATTCATCGTTCTGTCCCTTTTGAAGGGCTGTCCTTTTCTACTCATTTCCCTTGCACCTTTGCTAGAGTCTATCTTGGCCGCTGGTTGACAGTGGTTTCTGTATATTTGTCGCCTTCTCTTCCCATCGATTTTTCCGAATTCTCCGGGATTTTATCTAAGTTGCCCACTCCATTCTTAGTCCTTGGTGATTTTAATGGTCGGCACACCTTGTGGGGTGACAATGTTATTTCGCCCCGGGGTCGTCGGCTTGAACCTTTTCTCTCGGCCCGTAATCTTTTTATCCTTAATTCTGGTACTCCTACTCATTTTGATGCTCGGACTCGTACGTTTTCCTGTATCGATCTTTCCCTGTGTTCCCCTTCAGTTTCCCTTGATTTTCATTGGTCAGTTCTCGAGAATTCTCACAATTCCGACCATTTTCCCATTCTCCTTTCTCTGACTACCTACTCTCCTACTCCTAACTCCCCTCGTTGGTGCTTCCAGCGGGCGGACTGGTCTTCTTTCGCTTCCCTTACTGTTCCTTCTTTGCTTCCTCCTCCTTTCTCGTCGGTCCGTGTCATGCTCTCGTTTTTTCTGGATCTGGTTTTCGGTGCTGCTTTGCCATCCATTCCCCGGACGTCTCGCCCTTTCTCGTCTAAATGCGTCCCTTGGTGGTCTCCTGAGTGTTCCAGGGCCCTCCGGGTTAAACGGGCGGCTTGGAAAAGTTTTCGCCGTAAGCGTCTCACCCCTGCTTCTCAGGAGTCATTTTTTCTCTTTCGCCGTGCGTCTGCTCTTTTCCGTCGTACTACCAAAGCCGCTAAACGCCGGAGTTGGGAGTCCTATGTTTCTTCTATTACGTCTCGCACTCCTGTCGCTTCGGTTTGGAAACGTATTCGTAAGATCTCTGGTAAACATCTTCCCTTCCGTGCTCCAGTCCTCCGCATTGATGGTGTTTCTGTGGCAGACTCCGAAACAATTGCTGATCGATTGGGCTCGTACTTTAGCTCCGTTAGCAGTGGTTCTCACCTCTCTGCTGAGTTTCACTCGCTTAAAGTCGTTGCGGAAAGTACTCCAATTACTTTTAGTCTTTCCTCTGACGAATCCTATAATGCTCCTTTTTCCTCAACTGAGTTACGCACCGCTCTCCGTGCCTGTAAGAACACTTCTGAGGGTCCTGATGGTATCCATTATCTCATGCTCAAACATCTTTCTTCGCAAGCTCTGGTCTTCTTGTTAGCTCTCTATAACAAGATTTGGTCTTCTGGTGTTTTCCCTCCCTCTTGGAGTACTGCCCTGACCATACCTTTTCTTAAACCTGGCAAGTCTGGGTTCTCCCCACAGGACTATCGCCCTATTGTCCTTACCAGTTGCCTGTGTAAACTCTTTGAACGTATGATTAACGCTCGTCTCATGTGGATTCTTGAGTCGCGCCATTTGTTGTCTTCTTCCCAGTTCGGGTTCAGACGTGCTCGTAGTACGCTTGACCCCCTCCTTCGCTTGGATTCTTATATCAGGACGGCTTTTGCTCGTCGTCAAACTGTCATTGCTGTTTTTTTCGATCTCGAAAAGGCCTATGATTCTACCTGGAAGTACCACATTTTGCGTCAGCTCCGTTCTTGTGGCATTTACGGTAATCTAGGAGTCTTTATTCAGAATTTTCTTTCTTCTCGGTCCTTTCGTGTCAGAGTCGCTTCCCACTTGTCTCGTCTTTACCCTCAGTTGGAAGGTGTCCCTCAGGGTTGTGTCCTGAGTACCGTCCTTTTTCTCATTGCTATCAACGGTATCGTGTCTTCTCTTCCTGTCGGGGTTCGGTCTTCCTTGTATGTCGACGACTTTGCGATTTACGCAGCCGACTCCGATATTGCTGCTTTACGTCTTTTTATCCAATCCGCTATTCTGGCTGTTTCTTCATGGGCAACCCGCCACGGGTTCCGTTTTTCCACCTCCAAATCCTGCGCGATGTCCTTTACTCGTTGCCATTCTATTCCTCATCCTCCTCTTACTCTTTATGGTACTGCCCTCCCTTATCGTTCCTCTACTACTTTTTTGGGTCTTACTTTTGATTCTCGTCTTAATTGGTCCGCTCATGTTTCTTCTCTCAAGGTTGCTGCCTTACTCCGCCTCCGCCTTCTTCAGTCCTTGTCCCACCTCACTTGGGGTGCTGATCGAGCGCTTCTTCTTCGGCTTCATACGGTTCTTGTCCTCTCTAAGTTGGATTATGGCTGTCAAGTTTACTCTTCAGCCTCTGATTCTGTTCTCCATGCTCTTGATTCTGTTCATCACTCTGGTCTTCGTCTTGCCCTTGGTGCTTTTCGTTCCTCTCCTGTTGAAAGCCTCTATGCTGAGTCTGGTTTCCCTTCTCTTTATCGCCGTCGGGCTCTCCTGTCCCTTCGTTCTTACGCTCGCCTTCAACAATTCCCATCTTCACATCTTTCCCTTCCCCCTTCGGTCGTTGCTACTTTTTCGTCTCACCCCCGTCTTGGTTCTCAGTTTTCTGTCCGCATGCTCTCGCTGCTCGCATCGTGCTCTTTCCCTGTTTCTAACGTCCTCCCTTTCCGCTTTTGCTCTTTTCCCCCCTGGCTTTTCCCTCGTCCTTCGGTTTGCCCTTCCATCCTTCCTTGTTCCAAGTCCTCTACTTCTCCCCTCGTTCTTCGGTCTCGTTTCTTAGATCACCTCTCTCTTCACGCTGCAACCACTCCTGTGTTTACTGATGGCTCCAAGACGTCGGTAGGCGTGGGGTTTGCCGTCCTTTTTCCCACTTGCTCGTATCAATATTCTTTACCTCCCGTTGCCAGTATATTAACTGCTGAACTTTATGCTATTTTTATTGCCCTCCGTTTTATGTGTTCCTTCCCCTCCTCGTCCTTTACTTTGTTCTCTGATTCTCTCAGTGCTCTACTTCTCTTACAGTCCTCCCCTGCTCTACACCCTTTAGTTCTTTCCATTCAGGATTGGCTTTTCCGCCTTTCCGTCCGCAAAAAGCTTGTTCGTTTTTGCTGGGTTCCCAGTCACGTTGGCGTTTGCGGTAATGAGCGGGTTGATTGCCTTGCTCGTTCTGCTGCCGTGCGGGGTACCCGCTCCTCACTTGCTGTCCCGGCCTCTGATTTCTTCCCTGCCTTGTCCAGGTTTCTTTGGTCGAGGTGGCAGACTCAGTGGTCCGCTCTCTCCGTTAATAAACTTCGTTCTGTCAAACCGTCCGTTTCTGGGTGGTCTGATCCCTCCCACCGTAATCGCCGATGGGAGACGGCTTTGGCCCGTCTCCGCATTGGCCACACCAGACTTACCCATTCGTTTTTAATGTCCCGTTCTCCTCCGACTCTTTGCTCGCGCTGTACCGTTCAGCTTTCTGTCTCCCATCTTTTCCTCGATTGCCCCTTATTTTCCGTTGCCCGCACGCGTTTCTTCCCTTTTCTGGCTTTCCTCCGCCGGCCGCCATGTCTTGCAGATTTTCTTTCTGAATCTCCCTCGTTTTCTATCTCCCGTATTATGTCCTTCCTTCATCATGTTCGAGTTCTCGATGATATTTAGTTAACTTCCTTCCCGTCTTTACCTATTTCGTGCCATATGGCCTTTGTCGCCTGGTGCGTTGACTTCATTAATGTATGTATGTACCATCTCCCCATGAGCAAGGGGGATGGGTAATGGTCTCTGGTAGACTAAAGAAAGCCAAGCGCTTGTGAATCCTTGAAGGTAGGAGAACGGGCGCTATATAAGTAACCAGACGATTATTATTATTATTATTAATTGTGTATTGGTGGATATTGTACTGTATGCTGCTGCCACTAGTTACTCTTGGCTATCTACAGTATCTATATATACTCAGGCACATAACCCTTTTTTTTTTTTTTTCCCTGGGAGTTGTCAACTCGAGACAGAGCCCAAACAGGGACAACACAACACAACAAAGAACACAAAAACAAACTGAACACAAATTTACACACATCTAGGTCGCCCAGGAGAAGACCCAGAGTCCCAGGTCAATTTGGGGTCTCCAGCAAGATTCCCAGGTCCCAGACCTCCCGGAGAGGTTCCTATCTCAGCAGGCAAACTTGCAACGAAGCTGTACTACCACAAGCCCGCCCACCATGCATCCAGGTGTACCCATCATATATACTGGCTCCCCAGGGATAGGCGCCTGACGGACTATTATCTAGTCCAACTGGCGCCTGACCCTCTCCCAAACAACCGCGTTTTCACTTTTCTATTCACTAGCATTCTCCATTCATTCTTGGCTATCTAGCAGTTGAAATATGTATGTATGTATAACAAATTTATATGTATGTATGTATGTATGTATGTATATACTCAGGCACATACCCTTTTCCTCCCCCCCCCCCCCCCCATCGTCTGTTTTTTGCGTCGCCTTAAGCTCCTTTTAGTAATCTGATCTAATCCTTCGGGCCAGACCTATGAGAGTTCTGTATGGAGCTCAGTGGTCTGGTTAATCTGCTCTACATAACTAACTAACATGCCTCATTGCTGGGGGTGGCCGACACAAGACAGAGCCCGAACAGAAGCAACATTTAACAACATTTATATATACAGTACTGTACAGTATATCGCTTTATTGCCGGAACAAAATTCGCTACCACTAAAACATTGTCCTATCAAACCTTCCGTCCTACCTTGGAAGTCTTCCTCTCATCGCAATCGTCAATGGGAGACCGCTCTAGCCCGTCTTCGGCTCGGCCACACCAGGCTCACGCATGGTCATTTGATGTCCTGTGATGTCCCCATGCACTGTCCTTGCTGCCAGATGCCAGTGTCTGTCCAGCATCTCCTGATAGACTGTCCGCGTTTCTCCAATGCCCGACAGCAAGCATTCCCCTTTCTCTGTCAGGTCAGGTCAGTTATTCCTGCTATCAGTAACATGTAATCTGATACTACCTGTTTCATGGTTGGATTGTCGACGATTAAACCGGCTCCCCCCTCCGGGTGCTCACTCGGAGGGTGGGTGGCTAGACACCTTGCAGGACTAAAAAGCAATATCTGTCAAAGGGCGGATGAACTATATACTGTATTAGTCAACGGCCATCTAGCAAACCTATGGTATTTTACCATGATGGATGTTTAGGATGCTGCCATAGCCTGCACCAAGGTCTTCCATTGTCCGTTTTCATCCATCCCTGCTGTTTGGTGCTATACAGTAACTTTCCTTCCTTTTCCTTCAATCTCCTGTTTTTTTCCCCACGGTGGTTAGCAAGCCAATGAGGAAGACTTTTGAGTCTGGTGGATTTTCAGGAGATTTGGCATTCTTTTTCTGTTTCTCGTCTTTTCTAAAAAAATAAAATCCACCGCTACTGCTCCCCCCTGGATATGGTGTCTTTGGGGCTTGTTTTATACCTTACACAGATGTGATGGCTCCATCTGGGTCGACCTGTTTATATCCATCTTTGTGTATTTGTGTATGGATTATCTGGAAGCTCTTGACGAGTAGATATATGGAAAAATGGGTTTTGAAAGCAGTGAAGGTAGGCCAGAAATCTTGACTCCAACCTTTCATAACTCAAAAAAATACTTTGGTAATCGAGCTAATAATTCCATCATTTGGGAAGAGTCAGACGGGGAATAAATGTTGAAATATGCAGTCCATTTAATTTGTTCTAGCCCATTATGAATTACAGAGGTTAGAGGTCACAGTTCTGGCCTAGGCCTACTTATAATTAATATACTATAAACTTTTGTTATGTCACGCTTTCAATTAGAAGAGCGGTATATATTCTGATCGCACTTCCCAGCTCTGGGAATGGTGCAGTAGTCTTCAACTTAGGATGCTCTCGACTGGGCGAGGAGTGACCTTAACTCTATTTATACCAAACAATTGACATACAACAACAGAAACACAATGGTGGGCACAATGGTATTATTCACTTCAACACATAGGCACATAGACATATGTAATGTAGTACACTGGGTGGTATAAACTGGTGCGTACAGGAACAAAAAAATAATAAATAGAGAGATAATGGGCCTCACAACAAGCAAATCGTCCTCACAAAGTACGGCAAAGTAGCACTGACTTACTTACGAAACACTGAATGAATATATACGGAGGATTGCTAAACAGGTTATAAACTAAGGAAGCGAATACTCCCTAGAAAGAGTCTGAATGAAATAGGCTCTAAAGCATATGAATATGCAAAGGTTAAATATGTAGAGTCGGAATTAAATGGACTCTAAAGCATGGGTATATAAACATCTACTCTAGAGCGAAAATACACTATAATGTCTAAGCCTAAATGTTAAGAAGCACATAGACTTAGATCTGCGGCAGGTACTCTCTAATGACGTGTGTGTGTGTGTGTGTGTGTGTGTAAAAATAGAGTGGCAATATTATATCTATATTTTCTCTTCAGGGGGTCATGGGAGCCCAGACCCAAGAAAGTATCTATAGGCTACACAAAGCTGGTGTAGGACAGGTGTAATTGTTCCCCAGCAACCGGGGAAACAGGAAGGCAAAACTAAAGGGAAGGTGTAAAGCACGTCTTCGATGATCTTACATTACACTGGCAGCTCCCGGACTACCGGCACATCTAGGCCTAAACCTTACCGTAACTCTTGTACCCCAACAGAACAGAGAATCACTATTATATATGAGAGAGGGAGACAGAAGAGCACTGGGGCGAAGGAAGCACTTAGCACTGGCTGTTGTCAAGGTGGTGGTTGTCCTGGCTATTCACACACAGCCGGCTGAACAGGCTCTTCTTGAGATCCGATGGCGGCTCGTCTAACTTCCGGACTGATTCACACACAGTCTGGCTTCTTCACGAGTCATGATCTGGACCGAAGATCTCCAGCAGGCGCCGAGCGTTGAGGACAAACCGTTCTTGAGATCCGATGGCGGCTCGTCTAACTTCCGGACTGATTATAATTTCACACACAGTGCGGCTTCTTCTAGAGTCAGGATCTGGGCCAAAGAACTCCATCAGGCACCAGGTATGGTGGCTGGTATCACTTCGTGGCTGCTCCCGTCTCGACTGGTCCTCTCGTACTCTCAAGCTGTGGGGAAAAGGTAGCTTACCCTCAACTACCAGATCAACCAAAGTCTTTCTGGGCATTGGTGACAATAGCTCACCTTAGGGTTGGCTGGTAATTAAGCCGACACTCCCCAGACGCTCCTTGTCAAGGGTTGACAAGCGAGTGGCTGGAGATCGAGTGACTGCTTAGCTAGCTGGGTGTGGTCTCTTGCACAGACTATGTTACAAGGTGTCTCAGTGCCAAGCAAGCGCAACCGAGTCACACAAGCACCAACACTAGGTGCTACGGGCTCAAACTCAGTAACGGTGCTCCTCCGGCAAGGGTAATTTTAACCGACGCGGGTTTGCACCGAGTTACGACCAAGATAGCTAGCGTTTTAACTGACGTGAATTGATCCTCGGCTGGTGCCTGAGTCTTGGTTCCGTACTTGGCTATGCCGGCAAGCGTTATCACCGACGCGGGGTAGCACGGAAAGAGTAGGACAGCAAGCGTTTTAACTTACGTTACCTTGTCCCCAGCATGTACGGTAACCAGCCTTTTCCACCTTAGGCTTAGTGTCCTGTCCTACCTTAGGAGCTGTCTGTGAGGTAACCAAAAATGTTTTAAGCCAGCAGGCTGAATGCTTGCCGATGGTTGATTCGGCTGAGGTAGTGTCTCTTCTGGCTGGGATGTCACAGTTGGGTCATCTTTTTCATGTTAACTGTATAAATGTTGATGATGAGGACCTCAGAGTACTTGCAAAGAAGAAACCTGGATTTAAATGGCATTGCACTGTTTGCGATACCACCCCCCTGGCTGCAAAGGATGCAGCAATTAGTCAGCAGACCTTGGATGACCTGACGGCTGCCCTAGTTGGTGAAGTGAAGACTGCCATTGTAAACGAAGTGAAGGGTGCCCTTGCTGCAGTGGCCGTGGAGATAGAGAGTATTGGTAACAGAATGGATATCCTTGAGACTAAAGTTGCTGCCCCCGACATTTCCTTGTTTGCCAAGATAGTTCAGCAAACATTTGAAGAGACCAAAAAGGAGCCGACCAAACGCACCACTGAGGTGGTAGATGGTGGAAAGAAAAAAACTGTCTGGGACCATCAGGTCCTGGTAGTGAAGCCAAAAGACCGATCCTCCGAGCCAGTAAGCCCACCAGATACAAAGGCAATCGAGACTGCTTTGGCTTCGGTTCCGGTTAACAAGTTAACTAGAACTGATTCAGGTGTACTGGTGGTACGACTTCCATCCAAGAAAGCCAACGAAGATGCAGGAAGGGCCATCAATCAGTGTTTGGGGGTGGACAGTGCCTTCAGTGTCTCCGAACCAAAGAAGATGATGCCAAAAATGACTCTGGTAGGCATTGCTAATGATGCTGAGGATAATGAGATCATTCCCAGCATCCTCAACAAGAACCCAAGAATAAAGTCCCTGGTCGACGATGGCTTAGCTATGAATTTGCTATTCACTAAGCAAAAGAGTGATGCACACACTAAGACTGCGGTAGTAAAAATGTCACCTGAAATACGCTCTTCCATTGTGGATGATGGCAATTCTGTGTATGTTGGACTTGTGAGATGTCGTGCATACGATCGCTTCTGGGTAACACAATGTTACCATTGCCAGGGCTTTGGTCATACCAGTGACAGGTGTTATCGGAAAAATGAGGATCCAAAATGCAACTTCTGTGCCGGTACTCATAACTCAAAAGACTGCACCAACAAGACTTCCCCCAATGTATAAATTGTATGAGCTCCACATCAGTTACGGAGCCGCCAAATCATTTCGCCTCAAGTAGAAATTGTCCTTTAATGACAGCTCAGAGAAATAAAGTTATTGAGAACACCAATTTTGTAGGTTCAAAAAACTGAAAAATGCACATGGGAGCTGGTTGAAACTGGGTCTGTTGAATGTTCGTTCCTTGCGTAACAAAATGGATCATATTTGCGAGATCTTGGATGAACGTAACCTTGATGTATTATGTCTCACTGAGATCTGGTTGTTCGAGTCAGATCTGAATATTATCCAGGCGGCATTGCCTAAAACCCATTCCATAATAAATGTTCCTAGGCCTAGGGGAGATCATCCGGGTGGTGGAGTGGCAGTTGTCTACTCCACATCTCTGGTGAATATCTTGCAAATAAGCCATAACCCAGCCCCTCTTTATTATGAACTGTTGGAAGTGGAAATAAAACTCCATCAACAAATTCTAAGAATGGCAGTTGTCTATAGGCCTGGCCATCGCGGCACAGATAGGGGTTTTATGGAAGAGTTTGGGCAGTTTCTCGAGGAATTTTCTGCTAAAACCGGAAGACTTTTGATATGTGGAGATTTTAATTACTGGGTTGACAGCCCTCATCTGAAGCCATTCTCTCCTGAGTTCCTTGAGTTGACTGATCAGAACAATTTTGTAAACCATGTGTCCCACCCAACTCATATCTTAGGACACACCCTTGACTTGGTTTTCTCTCCTGTGGGTTGTGGTGGTGTTCTGGATGTTGATGTTGAGAATGCTGACCCTAATACCTCTGATCATGCTTTGATTACTTTCAGCTTTGATTTCCCTAAGCCACTCACACATGAAAAAGTAATCAGATTTAGAAATTATAAAAATGCAGACCTAAATTTGGCTAGCAGTGAAGTAAAACAGTACTTGGGAAGTACAGTATTGATACTTCCAACCTTACTTCAGATGAGCTGGTGGAGGTACATGGAAATGCACTTAAATTAGTGTTCGATCATCACTGTCCAGAAGTAGAGAAGAAAATCATAGTACGAGATGATTCGCCCTGGTATAGCACTCGAGTTAAATTTCTTAGAAGAGCGCGTAGAAGAGCTGAACGTGAATGGCGGAAAAATAAAACAGACTCTACATGGTTGCAATATCTGTCAGCCAGAAGAGCTGTGGTCCACAAAATCAAAGATGAAAAGAAAGTGTATTATCAGGGAAAAGTTGACTCGTGTGGTAACGACCAGAGGAGGTTGGCTTCAATTGTAATTGTAGCCTGGGGATATTTCAGGAGACCATGAATTCTACGTAGCTACCTGGTCACGTTCCCTAGCTGCCACCAATGAAATGCTGGGTGTGAAGGGAATTCATGGTCTCCTGAAATATCCCCAGGCTACCTTTAGGATCAACTTTTCCTGGTACCTGGCGCGGGGTACGAACCTCTGAAGGGAATTTAACCCCCCTAAAAACCCACAGGTTTTGAGATGCCTTGGGTGGGGTTCGAACCCTGGTTAGTGACCCAACCATCACCACCAGGCCTGCGCGCTAACCCACTGTACTACCACGGACGTACTAAAAGTATAGCAACCTTAGTCCGATTTTTAAGAACCAGGTGATAGTCTCGTGGTGTTATCACGTGATGAGTTTATTGGACTTACCATCTACGACTATTTTACGCTATTCCTGTGTGACGCACCCAGTGCGTAGCAACGTAACCTGATTGTACTCCTTGGTACTCCACTGTACCGTCACGGACCGTGTACCATGCTGGCTGCTTATATTGAGTGTGACAACGTATAACTATGTTCTTTGTATCTCTGCAAAGGTCTCGTCATTTGCTAACCAGTGGTGGGTTTTGTTTTAAGCCATGTCGAGACCTTCCATTTAATATGTAGTATCAATAGAGAAGTTGATAGATGAGATGATAGGAATTCAGAGAGAGAGAGTGAGTTAGACTTCAGAGCGAGAGGGTAGCGGTGCGCCACGCTGCCGGGGGGGTGGTTGCCAGACGTATGGACCGGTTGGCAGCCCTGCGCTTATAGCTAGGTGCGACAGGGTTGGTAGTACATTGCCGCCTGCCTATGCTGTCTGGGCTGCCCATGTTGTCGTACAGCACATTGCCTGGAGGCTCGCTGTGTGCTCTATGACCAGGTTGCCTAGAACCTTTGAGATTCTAACATCCCTTGCCCTCTCTCCCAATTTCTCACGGTTGCACTCTTTCTCTCTGACGACATTACTCTCATTTCATTCTTCTCTCTATTTAAATGCATACCCTTCCCTTGAGGTCCTAAAGGAGTTTCAGCACTCACCTCTCGTATTACTCTTAGGACAAGCATATATTTACATGTATTAGATTTAAGGGGTTAATGTGAACAGCGATCTTCTTGATGAGGATAGTTGGTGAACGTTCTACATGTTCACGAGTTATATGCCCAGCTCATCATCCAATTTGTGACTAGACTAGTGCCATGTGTAAGAGCCCGACCATGCCCAGGAGTTGTCTGTAGAGGGGCGAGGACTTAGCCTTGATTTGCCTACCGAGCCAGGAGCGAGTGCAGTACCAGAGACTACAGCTCGCTCGTAGTGCCGGTATAGTAGAGTAACGTAATTTATCTGTCCTTGTGTTCTCTGCAGTCTTTTCCTGGGTTCTCGCTTTCGGTGCTGGGACTCGTTGTTCCTGTGACTTGGCCTGCTAGCTAGAACACATGGGGATGATGAGTGGGTGATATCTTTATTTTACTATGCATTGCAGCTCTCTTTAAGTTTATGTATGTAACACTTTACAGTACACATTACTCACACACAAGACAACACTATTAATACTTTCATGTATCAATTAACTGCACTGTCGTTTTGCTGCTGTGTCCGGAGTTCTGTTGCGTAGGGCGCATACAGACTCAGAGGGGAGACAGAGTGAGAGAAGCGAAGTAGCCTATGCGGTAGTATGCTACCGGCGCAGTACTGTTGCCTGCAACCTTTTAGTTATTCCAAGTATAGATTCATTATTACAATAAGTGACTACTATTTATGTTCCTTCCATGTGTATTATTAGGTATCTACTGGATCATGAACATCTTGTATGCTACATGCTAGTGCATGTTAGTAGGGGACAGTTATTCTAGTGCACGCGCTTTCAAGTAGGCGTGTACATTTGTTATTTAGCATTTCACTGTCATACCTTTAGCCTGCTTCTATTCTACATTATTAGAGGCTTAATATTAACGTAGTTTCTTGAGTATTGCATTTCTTTAGTCATAACGTAACCTATAAATGTCTGAGGGAGTTTAGCCTCATAGCCTACCCCTGTTGTACACTTTCGCCGAGTTAAGGTACCTCGTTACCATAGACGATAACTCTGTAGGGCGTTGGTGCTTTTGTTGTCTGGAGCATATAGTATTTGGGACTGGAATCGAGCGTGTCGTTGTCACATAAGCCATTTCTGTCCTACGATCAAGAATCCCGAATATGTATTGCCGATCCAGCCGTAACACCTGACGTCAACTCGGGTTAGTATTATTGTGGGTGCGGGACATTTTCGAGGGCATTACAGATAGGGCTAGGAAAAGAGTGATAGCTGTCCACAACAGCAGCTATGGGACGGTCAGAAAGGAAATTTTGAGATAAAAATGCAAATAGAGGGATAGAAACAGTAGGAAGCAGTTTGGAGACAAGATTTTTGCCACACTGTTGCATGCTTTTGATATGTCTAAAGCAATTGCAAAGGTCTCACAAAAGTCCTAAAAAGGCGATGACCAGAAGTTGAAAATACAAGAAAGATAAACAGTGGAGCATCCCTTAACCTAACAAGTGCGCATGGGGGTAATTGAAAACGTCCCCTGTGCTGACGTATTTGAGGTGTTTCCGTCACTAAAATATTCATTGTACCATTAATAGCATTAATAATTATCCATATGCGCCTATTATGGGTTGATTATAAAGGTATTAACCTGAAACAACAATAAAACGAGTGAAAAAAACGTTGGGATGGTCAAAATCGGAGATATAGCCCGCGAGTTGTATAATGTATGGGTGAGGCAAACTGCTTTCCCGCCAATTTCCCCCAAGGCCACTGAGACACAGTCGATCGATACTCTCTCTCTCTCTCTTGCACTCGCTTGCCATCAGTGATGACAACACCCTGCTTGCAACTCGCTAATGTTAGCACGAAAATATACCTCAGAATAAGGGAATAATAGGAAAATAGGTGATAACTGAAGGAGAGGAGGAAAGTGGGGAAGGAGGGGAGGTAGAGGACTGAGATTTTGCATGGCCCAGGGGCCAAAAAAAATAAAAAAATAAAAAAATAAAAATATATTTTTTTTTTTTTTTTCGATGTCAAAAGTTGATTTTTTATTTTACTTACTCTCAAGAGTCTTCCCGCAGTCCGCCGGGGGAACTCTTAACCCGGGAGCTGCGGGGAGACTCTTAAGAGTTCCCCCGGCGGACTGCGGGAAGACTCTTGTGAGTAAGTAAAATAAAAAATCAACTTTTGACATCGAAAAAAAAAAAAAAAAACATATTTTTATTTTTTTATTTTTTTATTTTTGTTTGGCCCCTGGGCCATGCAAAATCTCAGTCCTCTACCTCCCCTCCTTCCCCACTTTCCTCCTATCCTTCAGTTATCACCTATTTTCCCTATTATTCCCTTATTCTGAGGTATATTTTCGTGCTAACATTAGCGAGTTGCAAGCAGGGTGTTGTCATCACTGATGGCAATCGAGTGCAAGAGAGAGAGAGAGAGAGTATCGATCGACTGTGTCTCAGTGGCCTTGGGGGAAATTGGCGGGAAGGTAGCTTGCCTCACCCATACATTATACAACTCGCGGGCTATATCTCCGATTTTGACCATCCAAACGCTGTTTTCACTCGTTTTATTGTTGTTTCAGGTTAATACCTTTATAATCAACCCATAATAGGCGCATATGGATAATTATTAATGCTATTAATGGTACAATGAATATTTTAGTGACGGAAACCCCTCAAATACGTCAGCACAGGGGGACGTTTTCAATTACCCCCATGCGCACTTGTTAGGTTAAGAGTCTCCCCGCAGCTCCCGGGTTAAGAACCCATATTGGCGATCAGAAAGTAAATTGTGAGATGGAAGATGCTTAAGAATGTATTTGATTAAGAACAAAAATAAGAATAACATTAATGCTTTATTCCAGACTCACACAGCACAGAGAGGACCATACTAGGGTCCATATATATATCATGCTTGCTAGTATGTTGTTGTTGTTGTTGTTGTTGTTCCCCAAGCTGCCTGGCCGAACGGCCCCAAGACCCCGAGCAAGGCCAAGGCCATAACCGAGCGCCCCCACAGAACCCTCCCTGCCTACCACAATAAAGCCTGGGTGACCGAAGCCACTCCATGGCGGGGAGCTGAGGAGGGTGCGGAAACGCCCGGGAAACCAAAGCCCCACCCAGGGCCCTGTGCCCCTCAGCAATTATAAAGAGAAATTTGAGGGGCAAAGGAAAAATGTGACGCTTTGGTTTCCAATCTTGGTAGATTGGGAGGTCAATCCACGGAAAAGACGCCGTCACTTGAGATCTAGGAAATACATAAGTAAAAGGAACAGTCGGAGTAAGCTATGGGTATGGCAGAGATCGCTCAGTTCTCACTCTGATAGACCAGTCCATCACCATATGACTAGAACCCAATCCTCTCAGCATCAGCTAGGAAAGGCCCTAGAAAGCCGCCTTTGGCGGGGGGATAGCTCCCCTATTTCAACCCCTTTCGGGGTTGGGCACCCGCCCAAGTATGTAGTTCACAACACTGTTTAAACCAAAAACAGTGGCCATCAAACTAGTAACTACTGTGTATTTTAATTACCAAAACCACTGTCTTAAATGTGTACAGTACTATGCCTCACATCATTTAGCTACCGGTACAGCATATTGTTACAGTACACAATACAAGATATACAAGTAGGCTACTGTACCGGTATTGAATGATAGTTGGAGGTTTGGAAACACTTTTTCAGGACACGTTGAATGACAGAAAACTTCTAACAAGAAGGAAAGATGTTAGAGGAAAGTAAAACCCTGGAAATTTGATTACGAAGGGAGTAAGCATGGAAGAAAATACAGTATCTTGAGAACAACTGGAGGAACATAATTTGCCCCGTACGCCATATTGGCATCGAGGGCAGAAAGTACATATTTAGAAGAGATTTTGATACAAGGCATACATAAGAAAGAAGATGGTGGAGAGAGAGGGTTAGCACCAGAAGATTAAATATAAAGTTAGTAGCAAAAGACTGAGCAAAAACTTCAACTTTGTCAGAGAAAAATAAGACGGTGGTGCCGTTAGAGGGAAATACAAGGAAGTAAATTTGTTGGAGAGGTTTTTGGCTAGATGCCAACATGAGCCAACTTTACCTTCTGCACTGACACCTAACATCTAAATTGCAGTACAATATTATTTAATAGTAGGAAAGAGATACAGTAAGCTACTTTTGTTCTTACTCACTAGACTCTGTTGGTAGTATGAAAGTGGTAGTAGCAGTAATTTATCTCCCACAGTGTTGATTGGCTCGCATGCTTTGGGCGGCAGAGGAGCTACTGTATAGCGTCTTCAACTGACTGGCTTGTAGAGGGCACGTCTGGATGACCACCACCAGTCTTCATTAACACCTTACGAGTGGCCTAGGCGGTAATTTATATGTACCGCCCAGCGGGGTGTTTTTACCCTAAATAGGGTTGTTTACGTGATAATTTTCATGCCTAAATAAGACCCAGAGCGTAAAACAAGTATCTATCCCTGAAAGGGCATAAACAAAGCTTTCCAATGACACTCCAACCATCCTTGTACGACCACTGGTTCTCTTGCAACGATCGCGCAACACGAGTGCAAAAACCATGTAATTAGGTACTTTCCCTACATAATTCCCTGTGTAGCGAGTGCGAGAGGGTGGAGGAGGGTGGAATTCATGTCAGTAGGTCCGCCGCGGTGGTCTGGAGCAGTCATACGCTTACTACGCTCCTCCCACCACTCATCTCTCTCTCTCAGCAACATTACGTGGTGAAAATAGCACACGACATAAGTTGTGAACCGCCACTTAGTCCATATTTATTTCACACGACATAAGTTGCGCGCCGCCAAAGAAGGGTTAAGGAGCGCCTTTCACTGAAATAATAATTTATGATGTAGATGTAGCTAACCAACCAGTACAGTATATGACACTAGAAGGCATTATGATACATACATACTATACAGTACATACATTATCTCAACATAAACACTACATAGGCTAGGCTAAGCTATATTTACTGGATACTGTACATATTGGTTCTATTTAATTTTGGATATACAGTAAACTTCCGTTAATCCGAAGGGCAGCGGACCGGCCCTCGTTCGGATTAGTGGATTTTTCGGATTATCGGACGTTACCCCCCCCCAACTTTTTTTTGAAGACCCAAACCAAGACACAAACGCATGATAATAATGATAATAATGACTAATCATGACTTTAACTCACCTTATATGAAGAGAAGAGATGTGTAGCATTGAAGATAAGCCCCCAGCACCAGCCCCAACCCAGCCCCCAACCAGCCACTAGCCCCCTAGCCCCATATTAGTAACTTATAATCACTGCTCTGCACTGTAAGTGTACTTTAATGTAAAATGAACTTAAAAAGACTTATTTTTTTTTTGTATTTTGCTGGTTTTATATTTTTTTGGGGGTCCTTAAATCTACTACACTTCACTGATTATTACTCCACAGCCATATCCTCCAAGCCTTCAATATCTGAAGGGGGAACTAGGGCTACCTCAGGAGTGGCTAGGCTGGCTGGGGCTACCACAGGGGCGGCTGGGGCTACCACAGGGGCGGCTGGGGCTACCACAGGGGCGGCTGGGGCTACCTCAGGAGTGGCTAGGCTGGCAGGAGCTACCACAGGGGTGGCTGGGGCTACCTCAGGAGTGGCCTTCACAGGGGATGCTAGGTCCTCCCAGCCTTCAAAATCAGCAGGAGGCATAGGGTTCTGGTGTGGTAAGAGGTTCAGGTGAGCTGGTACGTGAGTCGTCTGTGAGAGGCATTGTTGCAGGTCTAGGGTTGTCTGGTTCATCTGATCGGCGGCCCAGTTGGTGCATGTTATGGATGTGCTCTGCAGTTATCCAGGAATAGGACAGCCTTGGTGTCCTCAGAAAGGCCAATCGACTTGAAGTAGGCCTTGACAGGCCCAAAAAATCGAACTATTGGGTGAATTCGGATTTGGCCTCAAATTCAAAAATTCGGACTATTGGGAGAATTCGGATTTGGCCTCAAATTGAAAAATTCGGACTATTGGGAGATTCGAATTATCGGTCGTCGGATTAACGGAAGTTTACTGTATACTGTATATACAGTAAACCTTCTCTATGTCAGACCTCTTAAGGTCGGAAACCCGTACTTGCCGGATTGGCATATCCCTGTCGGACAAGTCCTTCCAGTTGCCGGACTTTTCCGAAATTGTTCCGACAGTCTCTAACAGTGTCGGACGACGCTCTAAGTTTTCGGAAAACTAAAGGCAGATGTCCGTCATAACCGTCTAATTCTGTCGTCTGATATCTCGATATTTTCCCGAGATTTGTATGACAGTCTCGAACAGTGTCAGACGAAGCGCTCACTTTCCCGGAAACTAAGGGTAAATGTCAAGTCAAACCGAGACACTAGGGTACAAATAGGGTACCGGTAGTCTCCGTTTTCTATGTTGACGCAGATTTCCCTCTTGAGGTCGTAATTTTTCCGTAGTCTCTGTTTTCATGGTTGACTCGGACATCCGCTCGTGAGGTCGTTTTTTTCCTCTTCCAGGTCGGACACAAGCTGAAGTTCGGACACTACGGACTGGGTCTCCCCCCAATTAGTCCGACGTGGCGAGGGTTTACTATGTGTATATATATATATATATATATATATATATACAGTCGACGCTCGATTTAACGGACTACTGGGGGGGAGACCCAGTCCGTTGCTGGGAAATGACCGTTGCTGGAAAATCGCTCTCGAAAATCGCCAATTGTCCCCTAATATGCTTCGAAAATGAAGATTTTTAACTTTCCGGGTGTTTTTAAGTCTTTCCTTACATATTGCACATACAAATACAGTTATTTTTTAATAAAAATGTTCTTTCATACAAAAAGACAAAACCAAAGTGTTTTTCTTACCTTAATCTATTATGTATGTATTTACAGGATATGTACATCAGAAGACTCTGAGTGGTTACTCAGAGTCCGAGTCCGAGCTGGCAACCGGGTCAACTCTAGGGCCAGGCTGGGGCTCTGAGTGACCACTAGGGCCAGGCTGGGGCTCTACGTGACCACTAGGGCCAGGCTGGGGCTCTACGTGACCACTAGGGCCAGGCTGGGGCTCTGAGTGACCACTAGGGCCAGGCTGGGGCTCTGAGTGACCACTAGGGCCAGGCTGGGGCTCTGCGTGACCACTAGGGCCAGGCTGGGGCTCTGGTTGCTGTGGTGACCCGCCCGCCACCGACCGGACATATTTTCTACTAACGGACTTTTGTCCGTTGGCCGGACAGGTTGTCCGGCTACGGACTTTGTCCGTTAAATCCGAAATCCGTTGTATCGGGGTCCGTTAAATCGAGCGTCGACTGTATATATATATATATATATATATATATACTGTATATACTGTATATATACAGTATATATATATATATATATATATATATATATATATAATTTATATATATGTAATGCCCTCGAAAATGTCCCGCACCCACAATAATACTAACCCGAGTTGACGTCAGGTATAGCGTAAAATAGTCGTAGATGGTAAGTCCAATAAACTCATCTCGAGAGACTATCACCGTGGTTCTTAAAAATCGGACTAAGGTTGCTATACTTTTGTACGTCCGTGGTAGTACAGTGGGTTAGCGCGCGGGCCTGGTGGTGATGGTGGTGCGTCACTAACCAGGGTTCGAACCCCACCCAAGGCATCTCAAAACCTGTGGGTTTTTAGGGGGGTTAAATTCCCTTCAGAGGTTCGTACCCCGCGCCAGGTACCAGGAAAGGTTGATCCTAAAGGTAGCCTGGGGATAATTCCCATTCCTATTTAACCTGGAAAAACCTAGCATTTCATTGGTGGCAGTAAGGAAACGTGACCTGGTAGCTACGTGCTGGAGCACCCGTCACGCGAACCCTATACCAAGAATTGAGATGGCTAAGGTAAAAAGGCTACGATACCCTACGACCTTACGAGGCTAGGGACTAGCCTAACTAAAAAGGAATGTGGTGTAATGCCCTCGAAAATGTCCCGCACCCACAATAATACTAACCCGAGTTGACGTCAGGTATAGCGTAAAATAGTCGTAGATGGTAAGTCCAATAAACTCATCTCGAGAGACTATCACCGTGGTTCTTAAAAATCGGACTAAGGTTGCTATACTTTTGTACGTCCGTGGTAGTACAGTGGGTTAGCGCGCGGGCCTGGTGGTGATGGTGGTGCGTCACTAACCAGGGTTCGAACCCCACCCAAGGCATCTCAAAACCTGTGGGTTTTTAGGGGGGTTAAATTCCCTTCAGAGGTTCGTACCCCGCGCCAGGTACCAGGAAAGGTTGATCCTAAAGGTAGCCTGGGGATAATTCCCATTCCTATTTAACCTGGAAAAACCTAGCATTTCAATATATATATATACTATATAGATAACAATATAATAATATAACAATATATATAAAAAAGAACAGGGGGTCTAGTATAGAAGCTAAAGAAGTGGATCTGGAACGCAGACAAATAAACAATAAAATAAGGTGGGAGACAAGGAGGGGGGGTGAGGGAGAGAGAGATTGCTAGAAATGTGAAGGATAATCCAAAAATATTCTGGAAGTACATTCAGGAAAAGTTAACAAGAAGAGTAGGGATCCCAGAGCTGGTAGGGGGGTTGGATGATGGGACTAGAGCGGAGACTGATAAGGAGAAAGCAGAGGTGCTGGGGAAATACTTTGGGGGGGGGGGGGGGGTACTAACAATGGAGTTGGATGATGCAGTGCCTACTATTCCCATCAGACAGGCACTGGCACTAGAACTAATAGAGTTTTCCCATGCTAGAATAAGAAGGGCTGTAGGAAAAATGAACAGAAGTAAGTCCCCGGGACAGGATGGAATACACCCAAGAATCATAAAGGAAGGAGGTGAGATGTTAGTAGAGCCATTGAAAATGTTATTTGAGGTATCGTTTAATACAGGACAAATCCTGATGGACTGGAGAGAGGCGAACATAACAGCTATATTTAAGAAGGGAAAGAGAAATGACCCAGGAAATTATAGACCAGTCAGTTTGACAAGTGTTGTGTGTAAACTAATGGAAACGGTAATTAGAGAAGGAATAATGGAGCATATGAAATCAAACCAACTTTTCAGTGGGAGACAGTTCGGATTCTTGCCGGGGAGGTTGACGGTACTACAGCTAATTAAGGTAGTAGATGATTGAATGCAAATTCTAGAGGATGGTGATGTAATAGACGTGGTATATTGCGATTTTATGAAGGCCTTCGACTAGGTCCCACATAAAAGGTTAATAGAGAAAGTTAGAAGCTATAATATAGGGGAGAAATGTGTGAAATGGATAGAAGCCTTCCTGAAAGATCGGAGACAGAGAGTACTGGTGAATGGAATAGGCTCGGGGTGGAGGGAAATTACAAGTGGGGTACCTCAGGGATCTGTGTTGGGACCACTAGTGTTCGTTATATTTATCAATGACTTACCTGAAGTTATAACTAATGGAAGTGAGGTATACCTGTATGCGGATGACACTAAGCTGTATAGAAGAGTGATGAGTAAGGAAGATGTGGGTTTGCTTCAAGGAGATGTGGAGGGCATGAAGGGATGGTCTGAGCATTGGTTAATGCCTTTTCATCCAAAAAAATGCAAGTACATGCGGATTGGGACAAGCAAGATAGACAAGCTAGGATACAGTATGTATGAAGCGATGGAGGAAGTGAATGTAGAAAAGGATATAGGAGTAGTGATAGACAATAAGTTAAATTTTTCAGAACATTTAGCGGAAAAGATAAACAAAGCCAATAGAATTGGAGGGCTGATAAGGAGGACATTTGTGTCACTTGACGAAGAAATCTTCAGGAATCTCTATACAGCGCTGGTTAGGCCGCACCTGGAATATGCGAACCAGGTGTGGGCTCCATATATGGTAAAGGATATAGAAGCAGTGGAGAAAGTGCAGAGGAGAGTTAGCAAGCTAGTACCAACGTTGAAGAACGCGGGCTATGAGCAGAGGTTGAGGACACTGGGGCTTCCGACACTGGCATATAGGAGAAAGAGAGGGGATATGATAGAGATTTTTAAGATAGTGTCAGGAAAGTATGATGAGGATGTGTGTGAGGGTATCTTCTTGATGCGGGAGGGAACAAGAACGAGAGGACACTCTAAGAAAATTTACAAAGAAAGAAATAGGCTTGAGAAGGCAAAGAACTCATTTTGTGATAGAGTGGTAAATGAGTGGAACACACTGCCCCAGTATGTAGTAGATTTCGAATCAATTTTTAGGGAGTTTGAAAGTAATCTTGATAAAGCATGGGGAAGACAAGATTTGAAGTTTGATTATAAAGCAAAAATACAGAATAGTAAAAATGTTGCGTCTGCTACCGCCGCCGCCAACACCGTGAACGACCGCAGCAGTGCAAGTACTGGTACTGAGCTGGATACACAGGCCTAGTTTGCCTTTTTCCAGAGGATCTACTGTAAGAAACTGTAAAAAATAACAATAACAAATGTTGAGCTGAGGAGACATTTAGGTATAAAGAGTATTAGCGAGGTGATGCGTACAAGTAGACTGGGACGGTATGGACATGTGGAGAGAATGGATGAACAAAATTGGGTGAAAAAATGCAGGTCTGTGATTGTGGAGGGAGCTGCACCAAGGGGTGGACCGAGGAAGACCTGGGATCGGACTATACGCGCCGATCTCAAATCTCAAATCCAAGCAGCTCTTAACAGGGTTGCCTGGAACGCCGCCATTAGGACAAGAGACTGAAACTGCACTTATGTGTGGAACACTCAGTCTTAAAATTGTATGTATGTATGTATATACTCTACTGTATATATATACCGTATATATGTGTGTGTGTGTGTGTAGGGTAAATATTTTATATGCAATAAGTATGAAAAAGTTCAGTGATTTGCATGAATGATACAAGTTCATTTCAAATTTAAATACTGAACCCTGAACTCAACAATTTAATGAGCTGTACAGTGTAATACATATTTGGTAATCTTCGAGTAGACAATGTCAGCTTACAGGTACCGTACTGTACATGTACTGTACTGTATAATATATACATATACAATAGGCCTACTGTATATTTTTAAGATAATGTCATTGTCTCATCTTATGGCATCCACTTAAATTAGACCATATGAAGTGTGTTTTGGAGTTTAGTGGGTTGTCAACTATTGTAAGAAAAAATAAAATTTTAAATACAGGCCTTCTGGAGCTTTGTGTTGTTCTGGAGTGCTTTTACCCCACAATATGTCTAATTTTGCAAGCTCTGCTCTCTTGTGAGAGCATGTTTTAACATTGACAAAAGATCACTAAATGTATTATAATTTAATAAGGGCAGGAGGATTGTATATGCATTGAGGAAGATGATAAGGGATAGCGAAGTTAGTATGGAAGCAAAGTGGTCCTTGCATGATAGTGTAGTACAGTAGTCCCTACCTTGACATAGGGAAGTGAAGCGTGGACGTTGCTAGAGAGATACAAGTCTAGAGTGAGAGCAGTTGAAATGAGTAATCTAAGAGGAGGTTGTGGAATCACATGCATGGACAGACTGACGAACCAGGAAGTACATGAAAGGTGTGGTGTAGAGGTTGTTGTTGTGGAGCATGTCGGGAGAAAAGTTCGGAGGTGGTATGGTCATGTGGAGCGAATGGAGATCGTGCGGATGGAGAGCGGTGTGTCCAGGCATTTTAGCTCGAACGTCCCTTGATTTCGGCCCTGTCACTCTTTGAAATCTGGGGGAGGCACTCGCTGCAGGCAGTTATGCCTTTTGTCTCCCTCATTCACATACAACAAAAAAGAGGGTGTAGCCTATGACAGTATGGGTGAGGTGGAAGGGGTTAGAGGGTGGGATTGACCGAGAATGAGGTGGAAAGATAGAGTGGAGAGATACATGGAGGTGAGAGGGATGGGCTGGGAGGAGGGACGAGTGTTGTCGGGGTACAGAGTGACCTGAAAGAGATTTGTTCATGGCCACCCCATCAGGGATTAAGGTGTCTGGCAATAGATAGATAGATTTAAAATGTGCACTGAAGAGCAAGTTAAATATGCTCTAGAAGGCCTTTAATGAAAGAGACTATAAATAACCGCAAAATATAGTGGCGCTACTAGATAGGTGTGGACGATGAAGGATAAGACAGTGGTGGAACGAAAGTCACTGATTGATTATATATGTGTGGATGAAAGAATGAAGAAATCTGTGATGGATGCTAGGGTGTATAGGGGTATTGGAGGGGGTCTGCCTGATCATTATGTAGAAGTAGCTAAGGCTACAAATGAAGTGGGTGAGGAGAGCTGGAGGGAGGCGAGAGGAAGGTGGAATGGTGAGGAGGGTGGAGAGGTTACAGGAGGAGGAAATCAGGGAAGAGTATAGGAGAGCAGTAGAAAGACGACTAGGTGGGTTCGACCTGGAAGATATGGAGGAAGTGGAGGAGATAAGCAAGGTGTTTAAGGAAGAGGTCTGTGCAGCATGTGAGGAGGTGTGTGGAGTGAGGAGAAGAGGGAGGGGAGTGAAAGGTACAGCATGGTGGACAGAAGAGGTAAAAATAGCTGTGGAAAATAAGAAGAAAGCGTATAGAGAGTGGTTGGGTAGTAGAGGGAATGAAGATTTGGAGAGGCAGAAACGAGCGAGGTACGTGGAGAGAAAGAGAGTGGTGAAGAGAGTAGTGAAGGAAAGTAAGAGAAGAGTATATGAGGAATTTGGAAGCAATCTGGGTGTAAAATGGAGGGAGTGTAAGAGACTTCTGGAAAGAAGTCAAGAAAGTTAGGGAAGGTAGAAAGGGAAACAGTAAGAGTGTGAAAGAATGGGAGAATGCTAGCCGAGAAGCAAGAGAGAGTCGAAAGATGGAGGGAGTACTTCAACGAGTTGCTAAATGTAAGGAATGAAGAGCCAGCAAACATAGTTGGATGGGGTATGGGAGGGAGAAGAGGAGAAGCAGTGGAGGAGGAGGTGGGGATCAGGAGGTCAGAAGTGTGGGAAGCCATGAAAAGAGTGAAGTTGGGGAAAGCACCAGGAACAGATGGAGTGTGTGGGGAAATGTTGAGGTATGGTGGTGAGATAGTGATCGAATGGATATGGAAAATATGCAAACTAGCATGGGAGAAGGGGAATGCACCCGATGACTGGAAGACTGGCATAATAGTCCCCCTATATAAAGGCAAAGGGGAAAGAGGAGTGTGTGGTAACCACGAGGAATATGTCTTTTAAGCGTAGTAGGGAAGGTGTACAGTAGGGTAGTGATTGAGAGAGTGAGAGTGAGAACAGAGAAATGGATAGGCTATGAGCAGGGAGGTTTTAGGAAGGGAAGAGGATGTGTAGATCAGATTTTTACCCTGAATTGTGTTGTGGAAAAATATCTGGAGAAGAAACAAAAGGTGTATGTTGCCTTTATGGACTTGGAGAAGGCCTATGACAGAGTGGATAGAGAAGGCATGTGGAAAGTACTTAGAATATACGGAGTAGAAGGCAAGTTGCTGAAAGCAGTGAAGAGCATGTATGAGGGTGCAAAGGCAGCAGTACGTGTGGAGAATGAGCAGAGCGAGTTCCTTGACCTGAGTGTTGGGTTGAAACAGGGGTGTGTGATGTCCCCGTGGTTGTTTACTGTATATATGGATGGAGCCATGAAAGAAATACTAGGAAGAGCAGTGGATGTTGGTGTATCACTGAAAAGGGAGGGAAATGAGTGGAAGCTGCCTATGCTGTACTGCTGTTTGCGGATGATACAGTTCTGATGAGCGATAATGAATGGGAGTTGCAGGGTCTGGTAAATGAGTTTGGTACAGTGTGCGAAAAACGGAATTTGAAAGTAAATGCAGGGAAGAGCAAGGTTATGGTCTTCGAAAGGGGTGAAGTCACAGAGTGTGAGGTTAAGTTGAACGGTCAGGCTATGGAGATTGTCAGCTCTTTTAAGTATCTGGGCAGTGTGTTGAGTAAAGATGGGACTATGGATGAAGAAGTGTGGGGTGGGAGAGGGTGCAACAGGGGAAGAGGGTTGTAGGAATGTTGAAAGCAGTAACAAGAAATAGAGTGGTCAGTATGGAAGTGAAGAAGTCCTTGCATGACAGTGTGGTAATCCCGACACTAACTTACGGAAGCGAAGCATGGACGTTCGGGAAGAGACTCAGACCAAGAGTGAGAGCGGTGGAAATGAGTTACTTGAGAAGTGCGTGCGGAGTTACATGGAGGGATAGACAGACGAATGAGGAAGTAAGAATGAGGTGTGGTGTGGAGGTAGATGTGCTGGAAAGTGTGAAAAGGAACAACTTGATATGGTATATGGAACGTATGGAAAGCGAGAGATTGACTAAGAGGGTGTACGAGAGCGAGGTGGAAGGACAGAGAGGGAGAGATGCACCGAGGGAGAGGTGGAAGGATGGAGTGAGGAAGTATATGAATGAAGGCGGTGCTGGTTGGGAGGAGGGGCGTCGACTGACTGGGGACAGAGGTGCATGGGGGCGGTTCGTTCTTGGCCACCCCTTCGGGGATCACGGCGTGAGGCAATAGATAGATAGATGGACTAAACTGGAATATTACCATACTAAAAATGGTAAATCTACAGCTATACTCCCCCGATTTTTTAATTATTTTCCTTTTAAAACGGAGTCTTTTTTTTTTTTTTTTTTTTCTTACCATATTCAGGAAGCCCTACTCAGGCTTCTGATGTGCGAATTGTGGGAGTCTGGGGAAAGCAGCCCCCAAGTTGTTGTTGTTGCTGTTCCCGAATCCCCAGCTTGGAGAGAGTACAACGTAGAATGACAAAAATGATCCATAATATTAGAAATGTTCCGTATGAAGAAAGGTTGAAGAAATTAGGCTTACATTCGTTAGAGAGACGCAGAGTTAGAAGGGATAATTTATGATAGAGGTATTCAAGTGGGATTAATAAAGGGGACATGAAAAATGTACTAAAACTCAGTGATAGCGAAAGAACTCGTACAAATGGTTTCAAATTAGATAAATTTCGTTTCAGAAAAGATATAGGCAAATATTGGTTTGGTAACAGAGTTGTAGATAGGTGGAATAGGCTACCAAGTGATATAGTGGGATCAAGAACGATAGGGAGCTTTAAGATTAAATTAGATAGGCATATGGACGAGATGGGTTGGGTGTGAGGGGGATCTACCAGGTGTGGGCCAATCGGCGCTCAGCAGACCCCCGTAATCTTGTGTTAATCCCTGACCACTTTGGTGGGGGCAGTACTCAAGGTATTAGTGAGTTGGGCCTATAATTGGGGTTGGGTATGACAGGGATCTGCCTTGTATGGGCCGATCGTCTTTTTGCAGACTCCCATTTTCTTATGTTATGTTCTTATGTTCTACAAAAAGCCGATCGGCCCACACAAGGCAGATCTCTGTCACACCCAGGATCCACATACACAGCACACCTAAGACAGCAGGTACAAACATTAGATATTATCGATTTCCAAGAGATGAACAGTACAGGAAAATATGGATAAACTTGTGTCGCCGAGCTGATGTCGTGAATCCAGAGCATGCTATTGTTTGTTCTGTCCACTTTACCAAAGATGACTTAGTTGATGAAATGAAAAGTCGTTTACTTGGTATTGGAAGTCCAAAGAACAAGAGACTCCTGAAGAAAGAAGCTGTACCGTCACTCTGTCTTCATAATGGTAAGCAATATATTGTGTTTAGTGTGTTGTGCAAACAACATACATTACGCAATTTTGAGATTAAGATAGTATCAATCGTAGGCTAGCGAAATGGTGACTTTTTCTTATAATTCTAAACATTTTGTGTTTCTTATAGAAAATATCAATACTCTGTGTATTTATTTTATTGTAATTGTATTTTACGTACCGTACCCGATAAAGTATAATATCACAATTATGGCTATCTATTGTTAGCTATGCTATACTACACAACTAAGAACATTATTTAGGTGAAACTATAAACATTATTAAGGTGTGGTAGGTGTATATTGTGATTGGAGGTATTGTATTATAACTATATATAATTGTTATGAAGTTTATGTTGATTGATTGTATATTAAAACACACGAAACCGGAAATCTGCATAAGGCCGACCGGCCCACAAGAGGCATATCCCGTTCACACCCAACCTATGTCTTTCATAATATATTATGTCTATCCAGTTTGCACTTGAAATTGTCTACCGTTTCTGAGCTAATCACTGCACTAGGCAGTCTATTCCACACTTCTACACCTCTGTTCCCAAACCAGTGCTTACCTATATATATTTTATAAAGCGGGACTTACCCAATTTGAAGCCATTTGAACGGGTTATCTCGCCGTTCGTCAACGAACGGCGTAGGGCACATGTTGCTGTGAAGAAAAGAGAGAGAGAGAGAGTATTCAAATATATTCATTGTTTCAGTTGCCAGTCCAACAGAGATGTCCAGCAGGAGAACTGGGAGAGCAGCAACTTAGGATTAAAGAGAACTGCAGAAG